>JARHVA010002178.1:2535000-2753283 GCA_037957365.1 Torreya grandis | reverse complement strand
AAGGCATCATTTCATTTTTGAACTACTACATTTTTTAACCATGTCAACCACATTTCTAAATTTATCAGTAATGAATTTGGAACTTCTATTAATTCAATCAATTGATTATTCATTTCTTTAATTGAAACATGATTTTTTTTATCACAGACATGGAAGCTAGGTTAAAAGTATTCTCTTTAAATAATGTTTCCATTATTACTTTATTGAAATTCTCATTGATCTCGTATGTCATTTTAGGGTGGTGATATCCTCTTTGAATAGATCACAATGTATCTCATGAATATTAGAGGTGATTGTTTGCTATTTTTTTTGCATTGTTGACCTATTATTCTAGTTCTTGTATTTCCCCATTTAAAATATTGATGTTTAAGAGGATGAACTTAGAAAATTCACATGAAATATCATCCTCTTATTTTTTAAAGACTTCATCCTTGACCAATATTGATGTTTCAACATCAATCATTTCATGAATATCACCTTTAATCTTTCTCCATATCTTTAACTCACTATCATGAGATTTAATTTTTTTTTTTCATATTAATAACCTATAAATCAATAATCATAAACAAATTTATCACCTCTTCAATATATTTCATTCCAATCAACAATATTTATTCCACCCAAGAATCTAAAGTTGTACAATATGAATTATACTTATTGATTGTTGTAATATATTCTTTACTTATACTTGTCACTTGAGAAGAAGTATACAATTGATGTTTTGTATGCATATCAATAGGGTTAATCAAGTATTTAACATACCATATTGATTACTTCATCTATTCATGAAGTTATTCTTAGGTAAGCTCATCTTGATCTAAATTTTATTTATGGTCTCACACAGGTTGTGAGTTTTACTCTCCCTAGTTGCCTCTCTGAGTGATATCCTTTTAAGAGTGTAGTCACTCATAGTCATATATATAACATCCTTCTCCACACTGGGATATGTAATTTCAATAAATTAAGCATGAAAAAAATTTGACACTAATTGGAAGTGGTTTTAAATTTTTAGGATGGGAATTATTGAGAAGATTAGCTACTATGTCAAAATATAGAATACCTACTTCTACCACCTTCTTTATTTTGTTAAGCATTGGCTATATTAATTGGAAGGAATATCATTAAAAGTAGTCATTTGAGTTATAATGGGAGGGGGTGTAGGATTACTTTAATAAGTAGCTTCTAGAAGTGGAGGAACACTTAGATAGACTGAAGGGGATGAAGGGAGTAAAACCTTACCTTCCTTATTAAGTCCTTGTAGAATTATTCCTTGAGTGGAGGCATGTTATTGCTATGTTTTATTGGGGATTAATAAAGATGGGTTACTAAGAAAAACATAAGAATATTACACCATCATAGTTTTCTTTGCCAATTTATTCCTTCCAACAATAAGACTTTCCTCACAAGTTTTGCCAAGTTGTTTTAAATTTATAGGTTCTTCATCATCACCATCTTCAAAACTTGAAGAAATAGGTTCTTCATTCTTCATGCTAGTGTTATTATTATTTAAGTTCAGTGTAGGAGTCTACTTGGAAAGCTCTTGAGTCTTTCCATTTTTGGAACTTCCTGCCCCAATCATATCAACCAATTTGTTATTAAACCCATTTTTGGTTATGGTCCATACTCTTTGGGTTCTTCCATGAAAATTTACTAGTTCTCTTAGTATCTAATTTATGGTAGGTAAGGGAGAAACCAAAACTTTATTGGTGTCTTTAGGATCAATGAGATTATACATGACATCAACCATACCATTATGGAGCCATTAATTTATGAATGTTTTGATCTAGTCCATAGTCATTCATCTCTAGTGTCTCCAGACTACCAAATATTCATCCAAAAAATCTACCCATTAGTCATATAAGTATGGTATATACTCATAAGTTGAATTGATACCAAGTAATATTTTTACATATCTCTACATATCCATAGAAGATATAATAGCATATTATCAAAGAGTGAGTTGGGAGATTGTTTATTCAATTTCCTTATCATTGATCACTATTTTACATGTGAATTTTCTAAATAAAATAGGAAACAAGATATCGAAGACATGTCTATCCCTACAACATTTTGACACTACACCTAGTTGTCTGCATATTTCTATCAATATGATATTACCATTTTATAGTCTCATAAGTCTCAATGGGTAGACTTAAAAACCACCAAATCCAAATTAGGTTAACTTTAGATACTAGAGGTAATAATTATCATATTGGTTAATCAAGGTGGTAGCATCATCTGATATTCTTTTACCCCAATCTTTATCAAGAGATTATAGCACCCTCATTGTGAATATGCCATTCACCCTGGTGAAGTGTTTATTTCTTTATCCTAGATTTAGCTAGGGAAAATGCTCATAGTCTTAGGTGATAAGAGTGATACTTCCATATTTTTAAAGCCCTAAATAGGTCATCTGGGAGGAAAATAAATACACAAGGTAGGAAGTCATAAAGAATTATTTTGTAGTTTACACATGTAGTAGTTGGTGATGTAGGGAGTCACTTATCATCTTTCCCTAATCAATACATTATTTTTAGTGGTATATGATGCTCATCTTCATGGAAATCCAAGGGTTGAAATTTTTTGTGTCTTCATTTCCTACTCATTTTAGGAGAGTAATCATATCTAAAAGCTCCTCTTGAATATTTTATCTATATAAGTTATTAGGAAATTTTGAGACTCTCTCTCTTTTATGTTTTAGCCATGAATTATTGATGAAATTAAAACACTCATTTGAATCTTTTTCCTAATGCCTCTATCATTTATAAATTATCATGCTGACAATGTCTTCTAAAACTAGAATCCTCAACATCATTCCCATGGTTGTAACATAAAATTTAGCAATGAGAGCCCCACCAATTGATTTGATTTCATGGGTTGATGGATCATAGTGTCCCACATAGGAAAACACTAAGTCAAAACATTAGATTGAGGTATGAAAACCTTCCACCTGATAAAGGCCACTTTTTACAAGGTGGGTAGCCAATGTTCTTGGATTTTTTGAATTTGTTCTTTGATGAAATTCATGCAAGTTTATGTGTCTAATTTTTGATTCATAAATTTTGAGAATATCATTTTCAAATACCAAAAATTACTTTTACCCCATATATTTAAACTTTATTTTTTTAGACTCTAGGTATGTGAGAGTTAATTCATAGGTAGGGGAAAGGATTTTGAGTAGATTACGGGGAGGAAATACTAGTGTTGTTGAAATGACTGGGAAGTGTATATAGGTAATATTTTTAAACATTATCAATTACTAATCTTTTCTATCTTAAAGGAACCTATCAAGTCTCAATACCTTTGAGTGAACATCTTAAAGGGCGATCTATTAAAGGGGTGGGTAGACCATTAGTATTTTTCAAGATTGTTGTCCCTTACTACCACTTGTTATCTACACACCCATTTCCTAACAACATTACCCTAAGATTTGCTTCATATTTTGTAACCTCCTATAATCATTTTCACCTTCATTATCCCTTCTTTAGCCTAAAACCCTTTTTTATGGTTTATGTTACACTATCAGCCCCATCAACCTTGTATTCTAATTGATAAAAGTGAATAGGGTCTATGTTGGCCAAAGGGCTAACCTACACCGTGACCTAATTTGTTTTTGTCAATAATGATACGAGGTCGATTGGGTTAACCTTTTTGGCCTAAGCTTTTATTAAGGACTAGGGTTATATCTACCTATATAAACACGTCTATTTTTTCATTTCTGAGAGAAGAGAAGAAGAGATATATATTGTGCATCTGCTTATCCACCATTCTACTTGAGGATCATAGCTTAGAGTTTCATATTTTATTTGGAGATATTGATGTTGTCTTATAGAAAAGTATTTTGGATGCATTGATAGGTTGTATATCCTAGAGCTTATTTATCCTTGTCATCCTTACATACCACAATAACCTCTTGTGAATCACCTTAGATAAAGGAGAGATTAAGGCTCGATGGATTCATATTCAAAGGTAAGTATTCCTAACTATGTTCCTCCTTTGTAAGAGTAGATAAATATGCACTTGTACTTCCCTCCCATGGATTAGGATTCCATATACATTAACATGAGTATATGTATTCTATAAATGTTTATTTTTTATGTTCACTAACCCCAACTTTATGGCACAATTTTTGGTGAGAACTAGATCAGACCTTTACTTGTTATTAGTTTAGTGAATATGAAGACATATGACCTAGTTACGGTTACTATCTAGTTTTGCTTTACTAGAGGCTTTGGAACACTCCCTAGTGTATTTATTCTGGTAAGATATCCCTTGGCTAGATCTAGTGAATCTATTTTGGTCATGACCCCAAATATCTAATATATCCAATATTGAAAGTGTAAGTAGGATTTATCTTCTCTGATCTAGGATTGATTTATACATCTACTACATTTTCCATTGCATACATTATAGTGAACCCAACATGAATCTAACCCTTGTAGGTTTTATTTCAATCTATAATTTTTATCATCTTATTATATTTTTCCATATTTTTAGTACTGTATCAAACCAGTCAATATAGTTCTAACTTTATATACACATATTTAAAACACAGACACAGAAAAATGACTTTATTTTATCTATTTAGGTTTTCATCAGCTACAAGTTACTAGATTGAATATGTCAACATAGTACTATTTTTTAGTTATAGATTAACATATAGATTTGAATAGGTCTACTTTGTCATCTTATTCTTTTTACCAACATATAGGTCAATAAACACTATCAAATAGGTTGAACCTGTTCGTTATCCTTCTTCAACACATAGGGTTTTGTAGAATTTGGTCAAATCAGTTGACCTAGTTTACAAAATTTAAAAGTAGAAGTTAAGGCACTTCAACATAAAAATTGCAACTTAACCATCTTGAATCCCACCAAGATTCCTCTCTTTACCCTCTCTATCATTTTAGTACTTTTTTCAGTTCTATTTTCAAAAATTAGTAGTCTTTAAAACTATAACCCTATATCCAACTAGGTCAACCTCGTCAACTTAGTTATATAGTATGTCTTCTAGTTGAGAGACATAGTTGACCTATTTGACTCTATTCTTAAAGACCTTGATTTTATAGAATAGTAGTGAACTATTTGACTCTATTATGTAATTTTTACATATAGTGTTGCCTGAACTGAATCTATATTATTATTAATCAAGGAATTAACAACTATTTTTTAGTAATTAATTAACATTTCCTTTTTTATCTATTTTCATGATTGAAGTAACCCACATAGTCTAAATAGATGGTTTTTCAAATTACCATTTAGCTACACTATTTTAATCTTTTACACAGTACCATATCACATTACATTCGTAACACACTTAAACACTTGTCTTCCCAAGGCCTACCTACTTGGATTTCATCGCCTAGGGGGAAGCTAACTTGATTTTATTGCCAAGTATAAATACATGGTTAATGGCATATATTATAAAAGCACCTCACACCCTTAATACTATGGGATTATGAAGTGAAGGGGTAGGCCCCAATACCAAGCTAGTACCATTTCCAACATAGATCCCTTTCAACCCAAAAGTCTTAAAACCATCCATATATTGGATTTATAGTTCCCTATTTTAAGCCAACTTTCCTATCACACTTAAATCAAAATTTTCTAATAAATCTAATAACACTCAGGATGACCACATAGTTAACATTTGATTTTTTGTTGATTACTTTCTCTCTGATCATTGTGTGTTGTATTATAAAAAAATTCATTGGCAAACATTGGTGTAAGGTGTTGTGTTGTGTGCCCCAATTGGATCACTCACATTGATCCAATTGTTTTTGTGTTTGATTTCATTCATTCTTCACTTATCTTAAAATTTTGTTTTCATATTTCAACACACTATCATTATGGTTGATAGTCTCTTATAGATTGGGTTTCCCTCTATTAGTAGTACATAGTTTACCTATACGACTATGTGCCCTTATCAACCTCTTTCTTCTCCCTATCCACAATATAGAGTTGATTTAAATGACACTATATTCTTCTCTACCAATCAGGATACAAAACATAGTCAACCTTCATGACTTTGTATCCTTATCAACTTATTTTCTCCCCTTGTTTAAAATATAGAGTCAACCTAAATGACTCTATATTCTTCTCTACAAATTAGGTTACAAAACATAGTCAACCTATATGAGTTTTATCCTTTTTGTTGCCTTTGTATTTTGATCATATTTTTCCTTCCTGACATTTCTCTCTCATCATGAAATTCATATTTAAGGATAACACTAAGATAAACTCAATATATATGATGAGTCTTACCCACCCTAATAGGTTTTCCAATAAAAAAATTGTAGCTCATACTCTATATGAAATTATTTTGCATGTGTCTATTTGCACTACAAAATATGGGACCCCTCCTAATACATATTCAGTTTGTAATCCTTTTTTCTCATTAGAATATTAGCCTAAATTAAAATATAATCCAAAAATGATTTTCTTCATTATGAGTTTCCTCAATATTGAGGAAAAGACCCTTCTACTATTTATCACCTTATGATAAGTGGCCAAATAGAAAAAACCCATTCACCATCCACCACATTCTCACACAGATTTGGGGGCAATAGATTTTTTGCTTCTCAACCTCTTCCTTCTATTTTGACCCCTTCTCATACTATGACCTCTTCTTCCTTGATTTCTTCCACCTCCATGCTAAGTATATCTACTAACATGGCATGTTCAACATCTAGTCTGCTTTTTCCAAGACTTGTTCTTATTAATTCTTCCACTAGTGAATCATTTGCTACGTAGGTTAATCATGCCACTAGTGTTCCTTCTTCTAATCCACCTACTAGTACATCTTTTAAAACCCAAGAATATCATGATAATAGTGATTCCTTTGCTAAAAATTCCTCTCAAGATACTATTATCATGCATGCCACCAATCATAGTCTTACCCAATCCACTAATACCAAAGTAAATTCTTCACATGCTATGAATAACACCACTCAAACCCATCAACTTTTATTTCAAACACTTAACCAAATGAATGATTTATAAGATAATAATGCCAACCAAATGATGCAAATGAAAAATCATCTCATCCATCTCTAAAATTACCCTCAACATGTTCCATGGGAGTGCACAACCAAAATTCCCCCACCTCCCCTTCAAAATTACCATAGAAATATTATCCCTCAACTCCTTTGTGTTAACAAAAAAATTAAACACCTTAAAAATGAACCTGTTACACCTCAAATTACTAAAATAGATATAGGAGGTATCACCCTTACAATTATCTATAATGGGTTAATCGATCCTACCCTACACTTAGAAACATTTGGAAATCTATAAAAATATCAGGTCAAGTTAAATACCTTCACTAATACCAAGATATTAGCAAAAACTCTCTCTAGAGATGCTTTAGATTGGCATAAATAGCTAAAATCTCATTCCATCAGTAATTTGGAAGATCTAGTTAATGCTCTAGTCTAAGAGTTTCAAACTAGTGGCCTCCCTAAAAATACCTTGGCTCATTTTATTAATTGCAAGCAACTTGAGATAAAAATCACACAAGCTTTCATCAAATGGTGGTAGACCTTATCTAATAAGTGTGAGCACAACATGGTAGATTATAACCTTTTTTATCTATTTACAAATTCTCTCTATCCTAATTTGCAATATTAGGTCTAGACTCTCTCTTCATGAACTTTGGAAGAGGTTATTGACCAAGCCAAATGTCAAGATTTCCTCATGTTTCAATTCAATCCATCCCAGCCTTATATGGGAAATATTATGCCCATAAAAAATAAAAATCATCATGTTAATAATGATGGTGTCACTGATTCTTATGATACCTTTCATAATATTTAATCTATTACTCCCAACTATGATCGAGAATAAAGTTCTGCTCTAAACCATACCCTAATCCTCAATTTTATTCAACAAGTACAATCAACATTCATAAGCCTTTATCCTTAATAGAGCTCCAAAAGCATCTACCAAGGCCTCTTTTATGAGAACTTGATCCCAGTCACCCTATCAAATCATGGTATGATCCAAATAAATTCTATTGGTTTCAAGCTAGTTGGGGTCATTCTCATGAGACTTGTAAGCACTTATGTAACTTAGTTATGGATTTCCTCCTTGGTCCCAATTTCTACCATGGTTATATCATTCATAAACATCAATAATCCTATGATTTTGCCTTTTAATCTCATTCATAAAAATAAAAACTCAATCTTTGAACCAAGATAATACTCATCTGGCCATATACAAAGACCCTCTTCTAAATGACTAAAATAATAATGATAAGACTAATCCTTCCAATAATAACACTGATATTCTTATATACCCAACTCCTAAAGAGATTGTGGTCAATAGGACTAATATGTGAAGGGTAGTTACTTTTATCTATTCTCATCCCCACCGCACTCACCAATCATTTCATACTTTTCGTGTTATCCAAGGTTCTTCCCCAAATAACCTAACAAAGTTGGGGAAAGAATAAATTATCTCTTTTAATAAAATAATTCCAACACCTCCTTTGGATAACATCTTTCATACCATTTTTATAACTTCTCCAAACTCTTTACCCATCGCTAATGATACTCAACCTTTTTCTAACACTTCTTCAAATCTATCCCAAACCACACCTGTATCAAATACATCATCCTCTCAAAATAGTCAACTAACTTCTCCCCCAAATAAACCTCCCACATCCTATCAACACAAATTTACATGCACTTATGATCCTCCTTCTAAGGAACTCATCCAACACTATGCACCTCTCTCTAGTAGTCCCCTTATAGGTTATGATGAATGGGATCCTATCATGGAAATTACTAATATCCCATCTCAAATCCCATTTATTGAACTTATGAAAACTTCTCCATATTATCATAATCATATTATGGATATCATATTCAAAATGAACATCCCTTTTCCTCCCCTAGCAGGACGTGAAGCCACATTATCTGGATTAGAAGATAATATTATATAATAGTACAAAATGATGTCTATACATGATGAAATAATGGAAAATTATCTTTCCCTCAAATTACCCATTAACTTTATGATTTTTGATGAGATTATGCTTCATAATGATATCTAAGTCAAGTGTGCCTTGATTGATGAGTGCTTAGATACTTATGTTAGCTCTTTTGATTTTATTAAAACCCTTGGATACTCTAAATGTAATCTTATGTCCACACACAACACATGCCAAAGCTATTACTGAAGGTAAATTTTTCCCTTATGTTGGGTGTGGTTTCATATCATCATCCCACCTATCACTATTTGAGTGAAGGTTATGATCTTCAATTTTCCTCTCTCTTATAACCTCTTGCTTGGTAGGTAGTGGACTCATTGCATGAAGGTTATTGCATCTTCTTCCTACCAATGCATCAAGTTCCCTCATAATGGTAAAATATATAGGATTTAAGGTGACACTAACTCTTGTAATTTTTAATAATTCTAAGACTGTGGTGTATTCAAAATTCCAACCCTTGAACCCTTGCCAACTATTATATTATGTGAATCTTAATGGTTTAATTTCCTTGTCAACTCTACATAAGGTTACCATGGTCACCCTAAACTCATTAATAATATATCAGATAACCTCTTAGATTAAAATTATAATAAGCCTAAAAATATCAATCTCAAGATAAAAAATTTTAATCTCTTTCCTCATCTCATTTCTCATCTTCCACCTTTTATAAAGACACATTCCTATCAACCACCTAGTGATGATATACCCATAGTATTATCTAAGACTCGACACTCCATTCATCATGCCACCTCCAATGAAAAGGTCATCCTTACCTACATAATTGATCTTTATAAACCTGAATATGATGGTGGTTATACCTTAGATGACCCATTTCTAGGAGGTATTGTTCAGGCTCAAGATGTTTAAAATAAATAAATGGTTTTCTGTTTCAATCTTTCCATTTATCTTATTATTGACCAAATTTAACCCCAAGTCAAATTTGGGTCAACCCATAATATTTTTAAATTTTAATAATATTCCCATGTGTCTTATAGGGTGTTATGTTGGTCTATTGTCTCACTCATCCTCTCCCTAGTCCTTATTGAAGTCCACCCTCTTTTGTCTAGGCTAGTCAACTAAAGTCAAAGGTTGGTCAACCCTAGTCAAAGGTAGTTAAAGGTTCAAATTGTATTGAAAATATCCTAAGGTGGTATTTAATATTTTTTAATATGTTTACAAGTCATAAATTGGTCATACATCTTGTCTTGTGGAAAAGGGGGCCTTTTGGTCATATTTTAGCCCATTTAATAACTTCTACAAATTTTCATGTAGTAAAAATTGACACCAAGGTAAGTTTCAATGTGGATCATGTCAAGAATAATTATTTTTTAGAAAATAAGTAGTTATGTTTAGTGGATGGTAGTTTTCCTTTAAAAATAGGAGTTTTTAGGCACTTGTATGGACTTCTCAAGTCCACTATTAGCTATAAATCTGGGAAAGTAACTATTCACCTCCCATCATCCATTTCAATGATTATGTTTGAATAATAATGAAAAAAAACCATTTATAACTTTTTTTCCTCTATTTTCACTTGGTGATCAAATAAGGATAAACTTCATGCACTTGGTATGGGTCGTACAAGTGGAATTGGGAGGATTGCTTCTAGGGGTGGATAGTAATATAAGTGCACTTCATTTTCATAATAATAACTTAAGATTTGGTGCATCATATTTTATGAACCATTAGTTTGATCCCAGGTAGCTTTTTGTGCATGTTCAACCATGAAGGGGTCACTATTTGAGATTGTCTCAGGGTTTCTTGTTTTGGATTGATGAACTTTATGTTCTAGGTGTCTCCAAATTATTTTCAAGATGTTTCCATGATTCTTGTTTTGGATGATTCAATTATTTGAGGAAGCCTCTTCTAGGCTTGCAAAATGTCTAGTTTGTATTCATAATCATCCCAGTTACATTGAAAATATTTCTTTCAAATTTGATATGATGTTTTGATGTTGTTTTGGAAGTGATCCTAGTGTATGTTTAACAATCAAGTTTGATAATTTATCTTGAGGTGTTTTGAAAGTATTCCTTACATTTTTTTACCATTTTATGATTATCTTATATGCCACAGTCAAAAGACTCCACCTAAAAGAGCATGTTAACATCATGAATGTAAATATGGAGGGTTTAAAATGGTCCATAACCTCTTAGGGCTATTAATGTGAATTGAAATATTGGATGGAGGCATGCAGGCACTACAAATTTGCAAACTTGGAGAATGGTCTTAGTTATGCTTGTATATAAGAGATGATCATCTATAAATGATGCCATAAATGTGCCTTCCAAATTTGTTCCAATAGATTGGTTAATACAATTTGAAATTCCTTGTTCTGGGAAGGCCTACACATACCTATTAATCATCCTAGTTTGACAAGGAAAGTGTCAAAGCATCAAATATAAGGTTAGACTATGATCAGGTCATATTGGGTCACTTATCCCTAAAAATGGCAAATAGAGGCCTTGAAGGTTTTTTAGGACCTCATAAAATTCACTTGCTAGGTGATCCAAGCTTTCAAACTGGATAATTTGGTAGCCCTATTCACTTATAACAATTGGGCCAAATTTGAGAAGAAAATGGTAAATGGAGATTGGATGTTGCAAATCTTAAAGATGGCTAAAAACCACTAAAGCAAAGTAATGTTAACTACAAGTTATTGATCAAAAAGTTAACTTTGCATCCCATTTTGATGATCTTAGACTATGCTATCAAGTTGAATGATGCTAGTGGTTCAAATGATGCTTGTATGATAAGAGACCATGAGAGAAGGAGAAATCCAATGTCTTGAACCTCTAATGCATACTCCTTTATCCGTACATAGGACTATGAGGAGCCACCTACAAGTAGAAAGGTCAAGGTTTGTGAAATAGACATTAACATAAATGAGATGAATGAAAGTTTATGTTTTGAATGCAAGAAAATACATTCATGCCATCAATGCCACCATGAACAAGTCCATTATTGACCTAAAAAACAACCTACATGCCTAAGTTGAAGGAAGGGATAGTCACCTACAGCTAGGATAACAATGAAGTGAGATTATGGCACTTGGAAGAGTCTTGAAGCACTTTAGGGATGAAAGATGTATAAATTACAAAATTAATTATTTGAGGAATCTAAAAGAGTTTCTAAAGCACAAATTAAGATCAACTTCATGCTATTTTTTCCCTAAACTCACCTATAGTTAGGGTCCTAGGACTGTCTTAGTCCAAGAGGATAATGAGAAATTAGAAAACCTAAAAGGGCTAGGATGCTAGGTTTGGATATGAGCTCACATTTTCATATTAAGGTAAGAAAAAAAAAGGACTATAATTTTTTAAAACCTTCATTAGAGCCTCCAAAGAAAGATGTATAAAGCAAAAGCACCCTATTCATTGTCACAGTTAGGTAGTGCCATAAGCAAGAGAGGAACATGTGAGAGTTTGGTGCCTTGGAAAGAAAAATAAAGTTTAAGATAAAATAAGGTGGATTATTCATGATCAAATTAAGGAAATAATATTTACAAGACATCCTCAATCCACCCAAGCCCCTTTTCTCATAGCAAAATGGACTCAGTCCATACAGGCAAGGTTGGAGAAGCCTTGTTTCAAGAGGTGAGTTTGGGGATTCCACCTAGGAGAGAGGTTTTTAGTGTATCCCTAGGTTACATAAGCATGAAATTATGGTAAATAACATACATAAACAACTTAGATAAGGAGTATCCATGAGGAGGTTTGGATAAGAACATGCAAAAATAAGGTTTTTACCCCCTTTTTGAAGAAATTGGGATGTTTAGACCCCATAAACATGGAATAAAACAAAAAAAATTGGTAAAGGTTGTAATTAGGAACTTGTAAATATTTTAAAATACTCATTTTACCCAAAAAAATATGCCTAATACTCTCTATTTTATCTCAGAGTAGGGGTAGTCCCTTTATGTACAAGAATGATAGTTTTGGGGAAAAGTGAAGAATGGTGAACTCGAGACTAATTGGATTAGTCCATAAGGTTTGAATAGTTGGGGGACACATGGAGGAACAAAATATATTTCTAGGAGGATTGAGAGCAAACATGGCACCCTACATAAGGGTTACAGTCAAGTGTGAAAGAAAGCCTTAGGGCTAAAAGCCAAATTGGAGGTCATATGCATTTTAAACCCAATATATGATTTCCAAGTGATAAATACATGTTTATATAGATATTTTGGATTTGTTTAAGACATAATATTTCAAAGATAACCATTTTAAGGTCAAGAGTAACTCAAAGATGCAGGCAGACCTATTGGCAAGGTCTAGGCCTAAAACCAAATAGGGGTCAATTTTCATTTCAATCTTTTGTAAATCTATTGTGATGGTTGGAGGAAGTTTTTATGGTATATAAAAATATTTTACAACTCTTTTTTTACAAATTAAATCTTTAGGAAGCCATTTTTGGCTTGAAAAGCATTCAAACCCCACCAAGAAGTAAAAAATGAGCTCGAATGTCAACTTCAACTCCTTAGAACTTCCAAAAATATTTTCATGGTAAATTGAGACATTAAAATAATTTAAATGAGGTCCCTAAGGATCCATAAGAGGCATTTTATTATAACTCTAATGTGTCATGGCTATGAATGAATACTAAGAATGAAAATCATTCCAAAACCCTTACAAACCCTTCTCAAGGAATCAAATGGGGAGAAATTGAAAATTAAGAATTAATATGGAATTAAAATGACATTAAACTTTTATTAAATGTATAATAATCTCCCAAGAACTCCCCAATGCAAATTTTCCATACATACCTATATGAAATAGGGGAAAATAGGGCTTATTTTGGACATTTTTGGTGTTTTGTAGGCATGGTGAACTTTCAATAGGCAAAATAAATTTTGGAGGAAGGTTTATGACTTATTATAAATCCTCATGGTCATTGGATAATGTTTATAATATCCTAAGGGTTATTACTAGTTCTCTCAATTCAGCTAGTCTAGTGAGCCAACTAGGGGTAGAGAAAATGGTGAACTTTCATTTTGGGAGCATTTTAAGTCAAATTTATTTTAACATATGGTATTATAACTCCTTAAAAATGTAATTAATATTATTTTTATATATAATATTACATGTTTGTATAGCTTGAAGGTGACAAGTTGGAGAGGTGAAGGGAAAAGGGCTATTTTAAGACTACCAAGTATGATCAGGCATGGTCAAAATGATAGGAAGGGTTAGGAGCCACTCCAATTCATGTGAGGGATTATTAGTAACCCCTCATACTCATATAAATAATTATAACTAATTATTTATATTCATAAGGTAGTTTTAAAAGACTAATCATGGAAGGCAATTTTTTGTGCAAAATGAGTTTCTTAATATTTTGTAGGTTCTAAATGATTTGAAAAGACACTTGTTTCTCTTAATTTTTCATGGATAACCCCATATCATGATACACATTAATTTTAAATTATTTTATCTTTTGGACACTTGTCCTTGTGCCTCTTGGACTCCCTTTCTCTCTCTCTTCCTCAAAGTTTTATAAATTAAGCAATTTTTGGTAATTGTAAAGAGATCACAATTTGTTATGGTGAAGCCCTAATAAAATGACATTAAACTTTGATTTTTAAAATTTAATACAAGTCTAATTCTGATTTGTGAACATTTTGTCTAAGTGTGTGAGTGATGCATAGTGGAGTTAAGTGATAGTATCATCCTTACTCCCTTTATCCTTCATGTTTAAGCAAGAGTTTTGATGTTAACAGGTTATGTGAAATGTGTTTAATTTACTAATATCTCTTTCAAGTATGAAATTGTGTCTATGGTGTGCATTCTTCCCCTAGGTCAAGTATCTTTTTGATTATCCCAAGCATTCTTCCTTCACATTGAAACACTATGTTAGGATCCTTTAATAAATATAATTGGTCTTGGAAAGTATTATTATTTAGTAGAAGTATGATAGTCTATGGGATATATTATTAGTGGATCACCTCTCTAGTATATTTTTTATTTTATGAAAAATCTTAACTCTTTTCATGAAAAAGCATTAGATTAGGTGATAGGCACTTAGAGAAGAATTTAGGGAGCTAGCCCTTTCAATCCTAGAGATTCATCTCTCTTACAAGTTCCCACAAACTTGAGAGATGATTCAATGTTGTATCAAATTATATGAGTTTTATAGAGTATTGTAGGTTGAATAATAAATGACAACACTTATCATATTCCATCCTATATATTTCCTAAGTTAAACATTTTTATCTTGTTCATAAGGTAGAGATGGTACACACACCTCAAGTTTTTGAAGAACCTAATAAGAACATGCTTAAGGATCATGATATGATTGGTCCCTATCACTTTTATAGATACTAGGACCCCTATATCCATATTTCCTTTAACCTTCTATGCATCCTACCCCTCCCTCAATTGAGCCTAGTTTGAATCCTAATCCCACTCCATTAGCTAAGTCTCTTCTTGCTTATGTTCCTCTTACTCCTTTAGTCAAGCATTGTCTAGTCTCTCCACCATCCCCACCTTCCCTCAGTGAGAGTTTGTTCCATTTACTACATCTTTCTCCTTTTCCAACCCAATGGGCCAATCAACCATACTTTGATAGTCATAGAGTTATTAGTCATTAGAATATAGATTGTACATTATACCAGCCTTCCTTAGATTCCATTTCCAATCCCTAGTAGTACAACCATAAAGTTTAATAAAAAGTGTATTTATTGATTTCATGGCATAGATAATCATTCCTCCATTCATTTTCATAATCTTCAACAATATATGACACCTTGCATCCTACTCTTCCTTAACCTACCAATAAGGCTATACTTTCCTTGAAAGTATTACTTGATTATATTCCCAAATATGGAGAGGTATATTTTTTATGGCACCAATGTTGTACCCATCACACTGATCATTGTTACATCTTTAAACAACATCTCAACGGTCACCTCATGACCATTCATGTGCCCATTATCCCTCCTCCGATAGTTCACCCTCAAAAGGACCCCCCTTATTCCTTCATAGTTTGCCCACCTATGGTCCCTTATCCACCTATAATTTCTCCACCCATGATTCCTACACCTATGGATCCTCCTTCACATATGGCTCCTTCTCCATAAGTGATTCTTTGATGTCCCACAGAGTCCACTCCTATTCATTTTCCTCAGTATCTCACGCATGATGCAACTCATGAGCACAATCCCTTAGGCATGCCTACATTTTATTCAATTAGATTTAATGAGAAGTATTTTCTCAATTTTCTATAAATATAAATGAGACCCTCACCACCATTAGAGTCTAGCTTCATAGATACTTATCAAATGTTATGGATAATGTTTGTAGACAAATCTACCAATATTTATGAACACAACATGGTGTTCCATTATTTATTTATTAATTTTGGATTCGACATGTGCTCCAAATTTACATTTTTTTGTAAGCATAATCATTAAGAGGGGGGGTGAATCAATGTTTTAAAAATATTTCAATAATTATGCATAATCATTCATGAACAATGAAAGAAACATTAAGATCTAGCAAAACATAAAGAACCATTCAAACAAGATAACACATATATGAGTGATAAAACCTCAAGGGGAAGAGAACCTGAAATGATCTACAAAAATGGACTATATTCCTATAAAAAAATCAAATTCTACTGATAACCAGCTCAACTTGGAGCACCAACCCCAATAAAGTCAAACACCCACTTGACTAGGCTTTAACAAGCACCTACTTGCAAAGAAGCACTAACTCCCTAAGTGACTCAACACTAACTCATCCACCTCATTTATTTTGATCACCAAACCTATTTTATTCTATTATGGTCTCATTTCAAGACCTCATTCTCAACCATGCAATATTTTATTCACTTATGTTACATACTACCAAATATGCCTAAATTGCCTTGTATATATACTAGTCTCATGGTTACACACCACTTGGTTGCCCACAGACCTTGAACCTATTAGGTAAACCATAAAATAGATATTATAACATGTTATGAACATGAATAAAACATAATTTGAACCCCTTTTTGGTCTTCAACAACTCAACTAGGCCTTACTCCTCTTTTAGACCTCATGGAGACCTAATTGCATTAGGTCTATCCTCTTAACACTAGAACTTGATCTTCTTTGGCCCAGATGGATTTTGTTGTTCCCAAAATCCATCACTTGATTTTGGGGACAACATATAAACTATTTTGGTATTAAACACCAAAATGATCTCTTCCCTTCTCAAAAATGTTCTGAGTATTTAAATTCTTCAATTATTCAAGTCTTCTCAGCTAAAGAACTCGCAATTTCAACAGGTAGGCTTTCTCATAAAGAAGTTCCAACACTTAGGCAATTTCAAGGATGGTTTAATCAAAGGTCCATCAATAGGCTTTAAACAAGTGGAATGAACCATTGAACCAATGAATCATTGAACCTTGAACTTTCACAAGTTCAAAGTTCAAAGTGGTTCAAAGGTTCAAAAGGAGTTAAGCGCTTCAAAGGATCTAGAAAGTTTAAAGACTTCAAAAAGTTCAAACGTTCAAAGACTTCAGTAGACTTAAAGAAAAGAAGGCTTTGAAGAATGAAGGTTGAACTATTGAGCCATTGAACCTTGAACCAAAATGGTTTAATGTGTTCAAAGGTTCAATGAGTTTAATAAGTTTAAAAGACTTAGAGAATAAAAGGATTCAAAGAAAGAGGATGAAATGTTGAACCATTGAACTTTGAACCGATATGGTTCAAAGGTTCAAATAAGTTCAAAGATGGTTCAGTCAAAGAAGGAAAAGAAAGTGAATGTGGCCCTTCACAAGAGATTAAATCGAAGAGCTGATTGAACTGCTGACCATTGAACCACTTTGAACCATTGAACCGATGCACTCCAAGGTTCAAGGTTCAAATTAGTTCAAGTGACTAAGTGATCATGATGTCCCCAAAGATGTCAAATTCAAGGTAATGAAATATTCATTAATTTTCAAATATGGCACAGACCCTATGAACAAATTCAATGACTGACCAAAGAAGAAGCTGAAGGAGCCAGCTGAAAGCGAGAAGATAACCCTGAGATCTCAGATCGCCAAGGAAGGATAAAACATGGCAAGGAAAGAGAGAACAACTATAATAAATCTAGAAATATCTATAGGAGAGTTATTTTCAGTAGGTGAAACAGTCCACCAGGTGGACATTAGAGAGAGTGAGCATTTAAAGATGTGGCCTATTTTTCTACATTAAGTAAAGATGAATGGATAGCTGGGTAAGCATCATAAAGAAGACCAGACAACCCATGCTTAAGAAAGGACATTTGATATGATTTAGAATGCCAAAGTTAAGGCTAATGACTTGTTCCACCATGGCTCTTTCATGGAAATACATTTAAGGCATTAAATGCATCATGGGCCATTTCCATGAAATAAAGAGCACAAGTCTTTCTTGGAGCACTATATATTGTAATCTCTCTTATTTTTTTAGGGAGATCTCTTTGTTATCAAAAGTGAAACTTTGCCCAAATTGAAAGGCATTTCTTGAGACTTTGAGCTTAGATTTCAATCATATTTCTTTATTTGAATGAGCAACCAAGTGACCTTTTAGACTTTGTGCTGGAATAACTTGTCTTATATAGAAAAGTGTTCTTATGTCTATTTCCTAGAAGCATTCTTGTCCATTTAATTTAATAAGCAAAACTAGTGGAAGTAATTAGGAAGGTATCCTGAAGCTAACTGTGGAGAGACTTTGTGCTACCATAATGGTCTTTAGTGTGTTCTTTTTTGTATCTGTGTAAAGGATCTTGAGATGACTTTGTGCCCCCATTGTCCTTTTATATTTCACTCTTTAATAGTTGAGGTGGAGACTTTATGCTATGTTTCATCTTACTGTGTTACTGCATCTAGTTACTTTTACTACCAAAGAAATAATCTGGCTATTGACTGAGTATTACTTTTCAAAGAAGAGAAGTACCTCTAGCAATCACCTAGGAATTCTCCTATGTCTATGAACATCATCTTTGAAAAAAGAGAGATGGATGGTGTTATCCTACCTTGAGTGTTATTTTCAGCTTATATTTATAGTATATTAATATATCATAGTTATAGGGAACCTCCCCTTGATGAGAGGAGAGATTTTTCCCCTTTTGATGTGGTCAACCTACAAATTTGGCTGATAAATCTCCCTATGATGTGGTTGAAACACCTATTTTTTCCTCAGTTAGCTGGCGACAAAATATTCACCCAACAATTTTTGGTAATCCGCTAAGGACACAACAATTTTGTGCAATTTGAAGCCTCAAGCTTCATATTCAACCATCACTTGTGTCTTATCCATTATCATTATAGCCTTATCCATTTCCATTATATACTCTGAGCTACAAAACCAGAGATTTTGGAGATTAAGCATTTCATTTCAAATGTTAATTCTTTGGTAGCTCCATGCCAACTAGAAAGAATGCACAGTTCAAAGCCTCAAGCTTCAAGCTGAAGTAGTGCCAGTTCTTTTCCTTTTTTACTTTAAAGTTTGGCATCTCCATGGTATACAAGAAGCAAGATATCTTAAGGTATTATTGACTCTCTATTAAATCTGGTATAGAAAAGTAATTTTGATATATTTCCTTCACAACCTCACCTTCAACGAACTAGGAGTCTTCCTCCTACCAACACTAGGTCATCAATATAAGGCAAAGCTTCTTTTTCCTCTACTAGTAGAGCTTTGCCTATACATACCCCACCAAGATTTGTTATCCCCCCTTTCCATAGTCATACAATGGTAGCTCAAGGCCCCTAGGGTAACTCTTTTGGCCCACTCAATTTAACTCCACCTCTACATGAGCTACCACATAGTTCAAGGAAGAATTTCCCCAAATTATTTGGTGATGGGAGAGTTCATCCTGATGAACATATTGTAGCCTTTAGAATAGCCTATGGCATGATAGGTGTGGAGTATGAATACGTAACAATCAAGCTATTCATAGAGAATTTACAAGGTGTTGCTATAGATTGGTTCTACCATCTGCAAGCTCAGTCAGTGATTGATTGGAACACTTTCAAAGCCAAATTTGAAGCTAGGTTCAAGCCTACAGAAGATGAGCATGCGCTATTGGCTTAGTTCACACAAATGAATAAGGAACCTCATGAACCAATGAGAGATTTCATATCCAAGTTTGATAAGCTGAGGAACAAGATTCCTACAATTGCTCAGATGACAACTGAGAATATCAAATGCTTCTTCATCAACTCTTAACTACCTGAAGTGAGTTTTCTATTGAGATGTGTTGGCCACATAGACCTTGCTATAGTGCAGGATTTGGCTACTGAGGTGGAAGATGATCTCATCTTGGTAGGGAAGATAAGGAGAGATCCTAACAAATGTAAATCTTCTTCATTCTCTAAATATCCATCTACATGCACCATTGATCCAATGGTGTAAAAGCTATAAAATGAGTTGTTAGTTCTCAAAAAGAAAATGGTGCAAGGGATGTCTGCTCCTCCTTCATATTGAGATATACCAAGGAGGACATTCCTCAATCAATCATACCAAGGCAATGCTACCAAAAATCAAGGGCAGCCAAATCATCTTCCTCCCCCTCAGGCGAAACTTGTTATTGAAGCGACGCCAGCCAACTCAACAATTGGATACCTTGAAATAGAATCAAATTTTTCTTTCCAATTTGAGTTGAACCAGGAAGATGGCACTGATATCTTTATTGAAGACTAAGATGAATCAGCTGTTGACTCTAACACTGGTTACTTGAATTACCAAGATGAACCTAGAAGTAAAGGTGAAGTGTTTGATGGATCATACACTGTATTCACCCTGTCCCAAAACCAGTCAGCCCATCAAGCTGATAAGGAAAAAATAGAGGAGCAATCTCAACTAGCAATTTCAATTGTTAAGTAGGAAACCATTCTACCTTTTCAATCAAAGGACCTGGTGACCATTAAAAAGGTAAGTACATCAAGTTTTCCTTCATCTTTTACTTTAAATTTGTAGATCAGTACCACCCATCATAAAAAACCAAAAGGATGAACTACCTTCCCATGTTCCTAATTCATTTTATACATTTGATATAATTAACCATGTCAAGAAAACCAAAATTCAAATGTCTGAATTTGAATTCCTAAAATCCAACCCTGAGCAGTTGGATAAGTTGGTTCAATGTGTAAAGATTAAAACCATCCCTACAAGACTAGCTATTCCAAAGGTGACTCCCACATCCACCCAGAATAACCTTGTCATTACTCCTTTTACTACTCCTAAGAAGATATAACCATTTTATCTCTCCTTGTTGATAAATGGTCACCAGCTGAATAATTGCATCATCAACTCAGGTACATCTAACAATGTCATGCCTGCCAAAGTGGCAGAATCTCTTGGTCTCACATTGACCAAGACATTTGGGAGATGCTTCTCCATGAAAAACAAACAAGTCCCTTTGTTGGGATAAATCAAAGATGCACAGTTTGTATTTGTAGCCTTTCTAGGAAAAAGAATTAAGATGACAGTCCTAGTGGCCGACGTCCCAGCCTCCTACAACATCCTTCTTGGTCAAAATTTTTTCAAGGATGTTGGTGGATAAATAAGTATGGACTTGTCTGAGGGAAGGATCCTTGTCAAAGGTGTCATGTAGAGGTTGCTCCCTAAAAAGGAGTTAAAGTACATTGTCACCCAAATGATATCCCCTGAAGCTCAAATTCTATTACAGTCTTTAGGGGTGGGTAATTACTTCTTGACCATAGAGGATGTTCATGTTGTTTTAGCAGATGAAATTCATATAGGTGGCAATCTAAGAATTGATTCAAATGAGATATCATAATAATTAATAAAGAATATCATAGGTTCAGAAGGACCCTCCCCTCTAAATGAAGGAAAATCTAAGAAAGGAGCAGTTTCTGGTGGCGTATGGATTTTGGAATTTGATGGTAGCTACTCTTCTACCATTTCTGCAAGGAGATATTTTTCCTTATGCTTACAAGTTGTAGTTTAGCAACACCAATAACACCACTGAATATGAATCTCTCCTACTTGGTACAAAGGCTACTCAAGATAAAGGTGTCAAACTCCTTCATGCCAAAGGAGATGTTGAATTGATGGTTTGTCAGGTGAGGAACCTACATAAAACCAAGAACAAAAGATTGTGCCATTACCACAATTTGGTATGGGATTATATTGAAATTTCTGATGATTTCAATATATCTACAGTACCCATAGAGCTTCATAGTCATGCAAATTCATTGGATGTCTCTACAACCCTCTTGGTTCCTCACAAAGACTTTGAAGAGTAGAAGTACACTATCGAGCTGGTATTTCAACAAAGTGTGCTTGACAATGCCAACCATTGGCAAGTGTTTTATGATGACAATAAAATCATGTGTTGGACTAAACTAGAAGAACAACAAATTATGGTAATGTACCATACTGTTGCACATCAAAATTAGGTAAAGAAACTCTTCTGCAAGAGAATAAGGATTCATTATTTTTAGACTAGAAATCAAGTCTTGCTGTGGGGCAAGAGGAGAGAACCAAAAGGAATGCATAGAAAAGTTGATTCCCAGTGGAGAGGTCCATTCACCAATCATCCCTTGTAGGGAGAAAATGGTTTCTTATTGACATATCAAGACAGAATGCCATTTTCACTACCTCACAATGGGCAGCATCTGAAGCACTTCAATCCTTTAAGTATCAGATGACATCAATTGTATATATTTGTATAATCTTTAGTTTTGTTTTGCTTGGTACATTTTATTTTATTTTTGTGCCTTTATTTTTGGGTAGCATGACTCTATAACCCAATGGCATACATGAAGGCACTAAGATTCTAGATTCTACTCATTTTAATTAATTTTGTAATCAATGGAAGTTCTCCAATTGGAGCCAGTTGTTGTTCCCAAAATCTGTCACTTGTTTATGGGGACAACATATCAACTATTTTGGTCCTGAAGGTCAAAATGATCTCTTCCCTTCTCAAAAATTTTATGAGTATTCAAATTCTTCAATTATTCAAGTCTTCTCAGCTAAAGAACTTGCAATTCAATAGGTAGGCTTTCTTAGAAAGAAGTTCTAACACTTAGGTAATTTCAAGGTTGGTTCAACACTGAGGTTCAATCAAAGGTCCATCGATAGGCTTCAAACAAGTGGAATGAACCATTGAACCTTGAAAATTCACAAGTTCAAAGTTTAAATTGGTTTAAAGGTTCAAAAGGAGTTAAGCGACTCAAAGGATCTAGAAAGTTTGAAGACTTTGGTAAGCTCAAAGGTTCAAAGACTTCAATGGACTTAAAGAAAATAAGAATTCAAAGAATTAAGGTTGAACTATTGAACCATTGAACCTTGAACCAAAATGGTTCAATGAGTTCAAAGGTTCAACGAGTTCAATAAGTTCAAAAGACTTAGAGAATAAAAGGATTCAAAGAAAGAGGATAAACTGTTGAACCATTAAACTTTGAACCAATATGGTTCAAAGGTTCAAAGAATTCCAAATATGGTTCAACTAAAGAAGGAAAAGAAAGTGAATGTGGCCCTTCACAAGAGATTAAACTGAGGAGCCAATTGAACCACTAACCATTAAACCACTTTGAATCATTGAACTGATGCACTCCAAGGTTCAAGGTTCAAAGTAGTTCAAGTGACTAAGTGATCATGACGTCCCCATAGACATCAAATTCAAGGCAATGAAATATCTATTGATTTTCAAATATGACACAGAGCCTGTGAGCAAATTTAGTGACTGACCAAAGAAGAAGTTGAAGGAGCTAGCTGAAAGTGAGAAGATAGCCTTGAGAGCTTAGATCACCAAGGAAGGACAAATTATGGAAAGGAAAGAGAGAACAACTACAAGAAATCCAAAAATATCTACAGGAGAGTTATTTCTAGTAGGTGAAATAGTCCACCAAGTGGACATCAGAGATTCTAAGCATTCAAAGATGTGGCCTATTTTTTTGCATTAAGTAAAGATGAATGCACAACCATGTAAGCATCATAAAGAAGACCAAATAACCCATGCTTAATAAAGGACATTTGATATGATTTAGAATGCCAAATTTAAGGTTAATGACCTGTTCTAGCATGGCTCTTTCATATTCAAGGCATTGAATGCAGCATGGGCCATTTCCATGAAACAAAGCACCCAAGTCTTTCTTGGAACACTATATATTGTAATATCTCTTATTGTTTTAGGGAGATCTCTCTATTATCAAAAGTGAAACTCTACCAAAATTGAAAGGCATTTCTTGAGACTTTGAGCTTAGATTGTTAATCATATTTCTTTATTTAAATGAGAAAATAAGTTACCTTTCAGACTTTGTGCTAGAATAGCTTGTGTTATTTAGGAAATTGTTCTTATGTCTATTTCCTAGAAGTATTCTTGTCCATTTAATTTAATAAGTAGAAGTAGTGGAAGTAATAAGGAAGGTGTCCTAAAGCTGACTATGGAGAGACTTTGTGCTACCACAATGGTCTTTAGTGTATTATTTTCTGTATCTATGTAAAGGATCTTAGGATGACTTTGTGCCCCCATTGTCCTTCATATATTTCACTCTTTGGTAGTTGAGGTGGACACGTTGTGCTACACTTCATCCTATTGTGTTACTATGTCTAGTTACTTTTACTACCTAGGAAGGAATCTGGCTGTTGACTAAGTATTACTTTTGAAAGAAGAGAAGTACATCTAGTAATCACCCAGGAATTCTCTGTTTGTGAACATCATCTCTAAAAAAAGAGAGAAGGATGGTGTTATCCTACCTTGAGTGTTATTTTCAGCTTATATTTATATTATATCAATATGTCATAGTTATAGGGAAACTCCCCTTGATGAGAGGAGAGATATTTCCCCTTTTGGTGTGGTCGACCTACACATTTGGCTGATAAATCTCCCTCTATTGTGGTTGAAACACCTATTTTGCCCTCAGTTAGCTGGTGACAAAATATTCACCCAATAGATTTATCCAACAACTATAAAACATTAAAACACTTATAAAAATAACTCTTCTAACCTCTTCCATGCTTGATTAGACCTATACCCTTCTTTCATACTATGAAAACTTCTTTAGGATAAACTGCCATATTAAGCTTGTGTACCTCAAAAGTATATCTTATAAAAATCAAGCTTAAATACACTTAAGGTAATAAAATATGAAAAATGAAACATATATTCAGATCATACAAGACCTCAATGTTATATCCAAATTCTTGTAACACTTTCACTAAGGATATAAAGGCTCAAGAACATCTCTACAACTTGCTTACTTAGAACTGCCAATTTACCTCAAAAACTAGTCATGGTGAATTAGACCTCTAACACATGTGTAGACACTTGTCATGAATAATTATGCATGTAAATTATCCTATGAGATCCAAAAAATTTCTTATATATAAAAATCATATGGTATAATGGAAAATATTCGTCTTTCAAACCAATTTCTTGACCTAATATGTCACAGTCTTATCTAAACTAGACAAGTCATTTTTTGAGAAACTTTTTTAGAATATACACTAACATCCAAAGCTTCTCCAAAGAATTAGAATCAATTAAAAGTCATGAATAAACTATTCATGCACTTTTTTTCATCAATCTACCTTGCACAAACCTTCAAATCCATAGTTTCATCTATGTCTAGGTTTTACACTATTCTAACCATTAGGTTTGTCTGCAATTGTCTAACTTAGATGAAAAATTAGAATATTTAAAGGATAAAACCTATAGAAAAATAATCATGGACATGTAAAATGAGTCTCTATATTCTTCTACCATCCATTTTATTTTCTTGACTAATACAAATTTTGAGAACTACAATAACTTTTTGACAAATAAGCATATATACGTGCATTTTCTCTCTTATTTGACTAAGCTCCACCACTTGGAGGTACTTGCAAGAGTTGAATATATGATCTAATATTTTATCTATAAATTGGAATCCATTATGATATATTTTGAATAATATCATTCAAATGGGATAGTTATTAGGGTTTTAGGGAGGTTTAACATAGGTTTTGGTGTTAACGATTGTTCATAAAGGACTGCCACTTGAATCTAAAAATAATGCCTAGAGATCTTAGTCAGGACCCTTACCCATCACTGCTTAAATTCTTAGGTTCCCATGTAGAAGATAAATGTGCAAATAAATGTCTGAAAGTGCTTCTCAGGTCTTGAAACATAATTGTATGAACTCAAGAAGGCCTAAAATATTGATTATTTCAATTTACTTCAAACCGTGACCTTAAACTTTATGAACATGCCTAAAAAATAAATATCACCTATGTCCATGCTCACATATGCATACTTTCCTTGATATTATATCTTCATACATTAGTAGGCCAAGTAGGGTCTAGGAGTGGTCTAGGTGCATACTTAGACTAAAGGTCCTATCGATGTAGGTTCACCCTAAATTTTTTATGAATGCTTCAATGCCTTAGATATATTCTCAAATAGTGTCACAACATTAATATGCCTATTTTAGTCATGTAAAATGTGAAATTTGTTTACTTTAGTGTGGCTAATGACACCCAACCCATAGGTCCCTCTTGCTTTCTCTATTCACCATCTTAAGCTCTTTTTCATTTATTCTTAGACATCTATGGCCTTTAAAACTTAACCGCAATTGACCCAAACTAATTTCCCCATAATAAATCCACCCCCCTAGGTCCCATAACCTCTAAACAATAGCACCCAGCTTGGACTATAACACTAAACTCTAGGGTGTCCCACTTTTGGTGTTGTTGTCCAAGTGCATTTTGAGCCCCAATAGTCAAATTCTTTCAATCCTTATCTTTTTACTTATCATCCTAATGCAAATACATCTAACCCATGATAAATAGTTTCCTATATAAACCAAATCAAAGCTCATTTTGAAGGGTTGGTGCTCATTTATAGGAGATAAGTAAGAATACAAGAAAGTACACTCAAGCAAACTTCCTTATTCTCTGTACACATCCTTCCAATATTATTTCAAGCTTATTTAAACCTTTGTAAATGTCCCTATCCATCTAAAGTACACCCAATTTTGCATATAGTTACATTTTCATACATAATTGCCCCAAACACTTCAATGGAAGAACTACATTAGCTTCATCCCTCTTTGGTGTATTGGTATGTAGGTAGCATGCCCACACATGGGGTGTGAAGTGCATCTAACGTATACTTAACACAATAACCCCTTTTCCCTATTTGTTAAAGTTTATTTAAATTGCATAGAAGATCCAATTATATGAAAAATCAACCTAAATAAGTTTCTGTTGCCTAAAAATTGGTACATAGGCTCACCTTGAGTAGGGGAATAAAACCCAAAAATCTTAAACCCTCAAGATAATAGAACCAGAGAAGGATTATAGTGCCAGAGCCTAGGGTGTCCTTTTTTGTGCTCCTATCCAATCAAAAAATGAATTTTAGGATCTTGTTTATGATAGTGTCTCAGTCCTACATGCAAATTTCTAGACTCTGTCTCTATCAAAATAGTCCAAAATAAGCTAAGTTACATTTCTCCTTATTCTCTTACTATTTTTAGAAAGGTCAAATTGTAGTTCAATTTAAAAAATTAGTAGCCATAATTAGGAATATTATTTACTAATTTTCCTTACTCAAACTTATTTTTTAAATATGAATAAAACTCCATTATTCCTAAAAATAATAAAACATTTGGTAAACCTAACTTACTTTGAATTTCACACAAAAACCCTAGAAACCCTAGGGTAAATTATTTCTATTTTTTTTCCATAATTTACTAATTTTTCCTATATTTAAAAATCATAAATTGACAAATTAATTTCAAAATTATAATATATTTTGTCATAACCATAGTTTGCATACACTAGGTCCTATTTTGTGTACAAACGCATTCGAAACACTAGGAAAAATATATTGCTAATTTTAAAAATATTTTCAAAATTTTCCTAAATTTTTCAATCAAAATTCTACAAATTTTCTATAAATTCATATCATAATTTTAAAAGTATCATACTAATTTAAAAATAAATCATTCAACGAACCCTAATTGCATCAACTAGCTTCCCAGTTATTTTCTAGTCATTTTCCAATCATTTTTTGAATTTCTAGTTGCATATTAAACTCATAAAATCAATTTCAAATTCAAAAATTCATAATATTTTGCATAAATATTTTTGAAAAATCCTTAGTTGCATATACTATCACCTGCTTTCTTCTTTAGGTATCACCTTACATGTTTGGGAGATTCTTATCCTTTTTGCATAAATTCCAATTAGCTATTTTTAGGACTTTGCATTTCTTGTATTCAATATTTTCCTTTTCTAGCACTTTTCCTATTCAAACTTATTACAAACCATTTAAACACATAATAAATTGTTTTCCTACTTTCACAATGGCCTAATATACCAATTTTGATGAAACTAATAAAAGAGAACTTTGGCAACTCTTAACAAAACATTTGGATATGCAAGATGACATGCGTAGAATTATATAAGAAGAACAACAAAAAGTGAACAATGGTCAATCTTCTCAAACCATAAAGAAACTAGTTGAAAATAACACTATGGGCGTAACTATGTCTCAACAACCCCCTATAGCAACCCAACCTACCTCTATGCCACCAGTTACAACTAGTACATCCCTCTCTCCTAATGTGGTAGCCCTTATGCAAGAGATAAGATCTCTTCAATCCAAGGTGCTACATCTTGAGCAAGGTACCACTAGACCTACGCAAGATTTGGATTCTTTTATTCTTTTTTATACACCATTAGCATGTCATATTATTTCTACACCCTTACCATAAGGTTTTATTCAACCTAAGCTTATTTTTTATGATGGCAAGGGTGATCCAAAGGCACACTTCAAAGCATTCCCACAATGTGATTGGACTATATACCCAATGATTAGCTACTTACCAAGTAATTTCTAAGGAGTCTAAAGGATTATGCATTAAAATGTTTCTTCAGTCTACCAATTCAGTCGATTTATGCATTCAATCCTTTAGTTGACATGTTCTTAGCACACTTTAACATTAACATTGGTGATAAGGTTTCATATACTCAAATTGCTAAACAAAAATAATGAACAAATGAGCATTTCGTGGACAATGTTCTTTGATATAAGACCATCTTGGCTAAGATGACTAGTCCCATAATAGATCAAGAGTTATAGGACCTCTTCAAATAGATTCTTTTACTAGCACTTCATGAATCAATCATGTTCAAGTGATTCTCTTCCTTCACTAAATTATGTCATACACTAAAGGAAAGAGAAGTGAAACTTATTTCAATGGACAAAATCAATTATACAAGAATTTCAAATAAAACTAATAAGAGTAATAGCAAAGTCCCATATAAGGTCAAGTTTAATGATACAAAAGGTCATAATCAACCTACAGTAAATATAGCTTTAGATCCTCCTCATCATATATTTTTATCAACACCCCCTCAGCATACTTTCTCACATCTTCTAGCTCCTCCAGCTAGGGTTTTACAGTAGCTTTTGGATTGTAATATCATACCTCTCCATCATATTTGGGAAGTTGATCCAACTAAACCTATCCCCAAAGGATATGATCAACATTCATTTTGTGATTACCATAGGGCACCTTCAGTTGAGTTACATCCTTTAAGAAAAATGACCAGTGTATACAATTCTAGAGTTCTAACTTGACCTTCTATCTCCTTCTCAAAATAAGAGATCATAAAGGATGATTCAATTTATCATGCATTCTTTATCAGAGCTCACATTTATAATCAACCTATTTATAGTGTGCTTATTGACAATGGTTTTAGTCTTAACACATGCACCTTGACACCAATACAACATTTAGGTTATTTAGAGCAAGATATCACTCCAATAGACATAGTTATCAGTGGTTTTAGGGGTCATATATAGATTTAATTATATGAGATAGAAATTATACTATAGGTTTGTCCTACACATGTGGCCACACCATTCACTATAGTTCTTAGTGTAGGAATTTTTGATATGTTACATGGTCAACCATGGGTTCCAAAACTCAAAGCAATACCATCTATAGTTCATAGATGCATGAAATTCATTGATGTTAATTAGGTTTTTATAGTTAGTTGAGCTATATATTAGTTACCACTCCCCACTTCAAATCCATCTACCAATTTGTAATCACCAGTTTTAGTTTTGCCACTAGTTTTAGTTTTGCCACCTTTTTTAGCTTCTCTTTTAATTTTAATTCCTATTCCACTTCAGATTTAGACATAAAGGAGGCATCCATTTCTAGATATAGGGTCATACACCTCCACAACTTCAAGATTCCAGATAGCTTCTAGCTATAGTATTCACATCCAGAATAATTTTATTGAGATCTCATGTGTCTCTAAATAGAGCACATGTTCAGAGAGTTTATCATACTTCTAGATGGGTCCCTAAGCACCCTATAGTTGCATCTACTTCTCAGAGTTATAAATGGGCTCCACATTTAATTTCTACTTTAGATATTTAAGAACATTTATAGCATATATAACTTTTAGAGTTACTATCTTAGAATTTTCATTGTGCTACATGATCACACATGATTCCACTCCTTGATATAGGATACCATGATATAGAGTCTCACATGAGACTCATCAGTTAGTATCATCTTATCCCAACCTACTTGTACATAATTTATTTTGCTTGATTGTATATAGCTTATAAAAAAATACAAAAACAATACAAAATTAAAAAATACCAAAAATATTTTGATTGTATGCATCATCCATGCTTTACATTACTAATATCATGATAGGAGTTACATTTGTTGTTTCATGATATTGTATGTCAATTTATCTACATTAACATGCTTTAATTGATCTCTTTTGAGTGTGTACAGTGATATCTGACCACTTGATTAGTTCACTCTACCCATTGAGGGGGAATTCCTACTTCTACATTTAAGACACACATTGATATACATACCCACTGGGGGCATCTTCTATATGGCAACACCATCAATGTTATGTCAATTCTACACTACACTCTCTAAGTTATCATACTAATGTATATTATGTACCAGATTACATAGATTACTATATCAACATTTTAGAAGTATCTATCAGTTGTGTATCTCTTTATTATGAACCCATGATATCTCTTCTCTTTACTTTGTTTAGTAGTTTCTATGGATGCATATACTCTATAAGTCATCCTGTGAACATTTTTTTATCCCAAATTCATGGGAAGTAGTAGTTTCTTAGATTAGAATTTATATATAAGTGTTGAGGCCATCAAAGGCATCCATAAATTATTTGTATTGAGCTTTCTCAAAGGAGGTTACCCCATCAAAGTCATCTATGATCAATATAATCCACTCAATGCTTCTACTCATTTTATAATTCTATTATTTCATGTATTTTTATTGATTTTTTGTAAGAGGATCCTCTCATCTGGTATCAAAGCACTTTTCAGGGCCACAATTTTTTTTCTAGAAATTTTAAATTCTATTCTAATACATAATTTATTTATGGTATTTTTCTTAGAAATTCCTAACTCTATTCTACTGTATAACTCTATTCTACATCACAATAATGTTTTTTGGATCAAGGTAAAACTTGACTACATAAATATGGGAAGTGCTTGGGTGAAATCCTTGAAACTCATTGTGAGGAGTACCATAGGAACCCCAAAGTAGCTAGCTTATTGAGAGGACTTGCTAGTGAAATGGGTAATGACCCCTCCCTGATTGCATAGTTCCTATCTGTGAGGAAAACCAAGAGTTGTCCCTGAGAGATAAATCCATGGATTTTTTTTTAGAGAGTAGTACTCACTTAGATAGCATTGGTGGTCAAATTGATATATTTAAACCCATAGGCAACCATTGAAACTTGGGGTCCATTTATATCAATTTCATAATATTACTAATAGAGTATCATAAATAGTAGAAAAGTATCATAAAATCACCATAGCAGATCTAAAGACTTATTTCAACATATTCCTAGTAGACATGTTTTCTAGAGCATAGTAAATAGAACCAAAAATAAAAATAGATTTATAATTAGATGTTTTTTTTCATTTTTTGTAATATCTCTCCATTTGTAGCCCTATTTATCTTCAAAATTTACTTAGACACCTAAAATTCCATTCACCACATTTTCTTCCTTAAGGTCCCATATCCTAATTCCACTCCTAATTCCTGTAAATCACAAATTCACTTTTTAAAGGTTTTGCCATAACTTCTATTTTTATTTGTTTGCCTTGAAAATTTTCCACTATGTTCATCATTGAATTCTACTCCTTTGTCCCTATTTGACTAATTTTCTAGTTTTTCCATTTTCACTTCTAAAATTACCCTTGCCTTCATCAATCATACTTCCACTATGAATTATTTTTAGTAAAAGCCCCTTTACCCCTTCCATTTTCACCCAAATTCATAACTTCCTTACTAAACATGTCTTAACTTTAGTTTTCCTATCCATTAAAAAAAACACTATTATTCAGGTTATGGTAGTAACCTAAATAGGAGAAAAAACCATGGAGGATGAAATTGTTGTCCTCAAAACCCACATCAAAGATCTTAAAAAAATTCTTGACCTCAGTCTTCAACATACCACCATGAATAATGAATGACATCAAGAGTCTTCTTCAGACATTGTGTTTTATTCTTCCAACAATTAGCATGGGATGAAGCTTAATTTTCCTCATTTCAATGGTGCAAATCCAATTGGATAGATATATCAGGTAGAAAAATATTTTAGTCTACATAATACTTTTGATGCCAACAAAGTTCCACTTGCATATTTTCATTTGGAACTTGAAACCCTTCAATGGTATCGTTGGTATACCAAAGCCCATGATTAACCCATATGGACCAATTTTTATACCCAAATTTTTTAATGATTTGGAACTTAAATATTTAATTACTTCATTGGAGTACTCACTAAACTTTGCCAAACAAAAATAGTTAGAGAATATAAAATTGAATTTTGAAAACTAGCCAATCATATAGAGGGATTGTCTGATAAATTATTTAGGAGTTGTTTTGTCAATGGATTAAAGGATGCAATTCAATATAAGGTCAAAATATTTTATCCCAACATGATGATGAAAGCCTTAGGGTTGGCTAAGTTGGTTGAGGACAAGATCACAACTTAGTATCAATTCAAATTTACTTTTGTTCCCTTCAAAATTACATCTCCATAATGATCTCAAATAATGTTAGCCCCTAAAACCACTCCTATCAAGAATTTGACTAAAGCAAAGATGCAAGCCAAAGTACTATATTATAATTGTGATGATAAATTCACTCAAGGACATCGATGTGTCTAGCAAAAGATCTACCTCTTAGATGTGAACTCTCCACCTGAAACTAAAGATTGGGAACATGTTCAAGATACAAAAGATGATCAGGAAAAAGCTCATGTAATTCTGTAACCTAGTTCTCAAGAAGACCAACCATATATATCTCTTCATGCCTTATTAGGAGTCACTACCCCGTAAACCATGCAAGTCAAGGGTTACTTCAAAAATCTTACTCATTGATTCAGGTAGCACTCATAACTTCATTGACTTTCAAATCATCAAACAAGTTAACTATATTATCCATCTTTATTCCAAATTTGAAGTCATGATTGCTAATGGGGGCACATTACCTTAAAAAGGGAAGTGTCACAATGTGTGTATCTCTATTGGAGATTATACATTATGCTCCAACATGTTTACCTTACCCTTAGGTGGATGTGTTGTTATTTTAGGAGCCCAGTGGTTACGTACACTTGGACCCATCTTATGGGGTTTTACAAAACTTTGGATGCAATTTTTAGATAATGGGAAAAAATAGACATTGAAAGGATTACAACCTAGATCTCTTAGCATCATAAGTTCACATCGCATGGAAAATCTTCTTAAGAAGAGTTCACACAGTGTCATTGCCCAGCTCCATTTCATTCAAATGCAACTCTCAATAGTCTCCACTACTCCTTCTGACCTCCAATCCATTCTATAGAGGTATGCATGTGTCTTTACCAAATTAGTGGAATTTCCACCTTCATGATTAGAAGACCAACATATTCAGCTCCTTCTAGGAAGTGTTCCTCCCAACATTAGGCCTTATCGCTACCCAATTCAGTAAAAGACCAAGATTGAGATGCTCATTAGAGACTTACTATAGCAAGGCATTATTTGCCCTAGTACTAACCCATATTCTTCCCTAGTTCTCCTTGTTTATAAAAAAGATGGGTCATGACACCTCTACATTAATTTTTGTGCACTTAATCACCTCACAATCAAAGATAAGTTATCGATCCTTGTTCTTGATGAGCTCCATGGCACTCACTTTTTCTCCAAGTTGGCTCTCTACTCTAGATATCACTAGATTTAGCTTCATGAGGATGATATCCTTAAGATAGATTTTTTCATGCATGATGGCCACTATGAGTTCTTCGTCATACCCTTTGGCCTCACTATTTCTCCTTCAACATTCTAGGCATTAATGAATAAAATATTCTAGCCCTACCTATGGAAATTCATTTTGGTATGAGCATCTCCAACATTTGGAGCTCACATTACAACTTCTCTTTGACCATGATCTTTATGCAGAATAGTCCAAATGTACTTTTGGCCAAGACGAAGTGGAGTATCTTGGGCATATTGTTTTAGCCTAAGGGGTTCAGGTGGATCCTAAAAAAATAATTGCTATGATAAATTGGCCGTATCCTTAGACACTCAAGAGCCTCCATGGTTTTTTGGGGATAACTAGATACTATCATAAGTTTATCAAGGATTATGGTAAAATTGTAGCTCCACTAATATATATGTCAAAAAAGGATGCTTTTATTTGGACACAATTTGTTGCTATGTGTACTACACCTATTCTAGCTATGTTATATTTTAGCAATACTTTCACTATTAAGAGTGACACTTATGAAAATGGACTAGGTATTGTTATCCTCCAAGAAGGATTCCCCATTGCATTCACTAGCAAAGCACTTTTTATCAAGAATTTAGTGCTCTCTACTTATGAGAAGGAAATGATGGCCATTTTGCATGTAGTACAGAAGTGGCATCCATACCTATTGGGTAATCATTTTTACATCAAAACTAATCATCAAAGTCTAAAATATTTCCCAGAATAGTGGGTCTCTTCCCCATCACAATATAAATGGGTCAGCAAACTCATGGGTTATGACTATGAGATAACTTACAAGAAAGGTAAAGAGAATATTGTGGTTGATGCTTTATCTTACACATATGTGGATCAAGCTTACATTTCAACTATTTCAATGCCTATTCTAAATTTGTTGGACACTATACAATAGGGGTATTTAAATTACTCCTCATTATCTCAAATCATTCAACAATTGGCCACTAACCCCTCAACTATACTACATTATTCTTGGGATGGTACTTATCTATGAGATAAGGGTTGTCTAGTGTTTCCCTAGAGCATAGCCCTACAGTAGACTATATTATATGAACTCCATGCTTCTCCATCCACAGGGCACTTAGGTTTTCTCAAAACTTATGAGTAGGCATAATGAAAATTCTTTTAGAAGGGAATGAAAAAGGCAATTCAATAGATGGTGGCTGAATGTGATATCTATAAATGCAACAAGGGTGAAAGAACACTCATCCTTGGGTTACTCAAAACCTTGCCCATCCCTAATAAGATTTGGATTGATATTTATATGGATTTTATTGAGGGTATCCCTAAATTTGGAGGGAAATAATTATCTTAGTTATGTTTTATCACCTCTCCAAATATAGTCATTTTTATGCCCTCAACCATCCTTATTCTACCTCCAATATTGCACAAATTTTTCTGAACCAGATTTTCCTTCTTCATGAAATTCCTTCATCCATTTTCTCATATCATAATGCAACCTTCACCAGTCATTTTTGGATAGAATTATTTCATTTTACCAACTTTGAACTGAAGATGAGTTCTAGGTATCATGCACAAACAAATGACCAAACTAAATTGGTCAATAAATGCTTGGAAACTTTCCTCCATTGCTTCATCTTATAATAACAACATCAGTGGGAAAAGTGGCTCCCTCTAGTTGAATAGTGGTACAATACCTCCTACCACACTTCAATGAAAATTAATTCATATGAAGTAGTCTATGGTCAAACACCAATAGTGTATCTTCTATACAACCCTAATAGTTCATTAGTCTAAGAAATCAACATGATTCTCCAAACCTAGGATTAAATCCTTAGTACCCTCTAGGAAAATCTTCATATGACACAAAATCAAATGAAACAATAGGTAGATCAACACCATTCTAAGTTTACTTTTCAAGTAGGTGATATGGTTTTTCTTCACCTACATCCCTACAAGAAATCCTCCCTAAAACTCAAAGGGAATCATAATCTAGCTCCCAAGTTCTATGGGCCCTATAAGGTTCTTTACAATATTGGGTTGGTTGCTTATAAGTTGTAGCTCCCATCTTATTCTCAAGTTAAACCAATATTTTAGGTCTCTTGTTTGAAAAATGTTCTTGGCACAAACATCAGAGTGTAGACTATTTTACCTAAACTTGATAATGAAGGATCTATTCTTCTTGAGTCAGAGGCAATACTAGACAAGTGCACATTCTAACTTCACCCCAACTCCATCACTGAGGTTTTAATTCAATGGCATAGAATGCAACTAGAGGATGTAACATGGGAACCACTCTTTCAGATTCAACACCAATTCCCACATCTAAATATTTTAAGAAAAAGTTTTTTCTAAGAGGGAAGGGATGATATGAACCTATGATATCTCTTCTCTTTAATTTTTTCATTTAGTAGTTAGTATGGATGCATATGCTTTGTAAGTCATCCCGTGAGCATTTTGTTTATCCCACATTTATCAAAAGTAGTAGTTTCTTAGATTAGAATTCATATATAAGTAAGTTTTGAGGCCATCGAAGTCATCCATGAATTATTTATATTGAGTTTGCTATCCATATATAAGTTTCTAGCATACATTCAACTATTCATGCCACATTGTCAAACTTTTAGAGCATTCATGGGCTCCATGAGACATCTCATATGATATCTATTCTATACTAATATCACTTCATAACTTCACCTCATGGGGAAATAATGGAGCCAAAGGGCCATCATTTTTATTCTTGAGCCACATATTCAAAGGGATTGGACACATAGTCTAGACATCGATTATCACATGCATGATTCATTAGCTTCACTCAGTAGGTGATGATGGAGCCAAAAAGCCTACCTTTTCATTTTTAAGCCACTTTTTAAGGAATTAAGAACTCAACTCCATTCATGATATAAATTTGGTACAACATCATCCAGCATAATCCAACATTACTCAACCTACTCATGATCATAACAAGTTTTGTATTAGTTTGCATACCTAGTGAGGTGTATTCATTCCTTTTTATTAATTTTTATTTTACTCAACTTTTGTATGTTCTTATTTTATATCACATATAATAACTGATCTAATATTTGTCTTCCACTCATAGGTTCACACTTACATAACATGCTCTTTATTCAGTATCCAACATTACTCAACATCACACAAGCTTCATGGACTTCACCTTTATAGGTAAGTTTAGGTAGATTTTTCCCCTTTATCCTAGTATTTTTATTTGCTACATCACTAAAATAAAAGGGGGGGAAATTTAATCATGTAAAATGCAAAATTTGGTTACTTGAGTGTGGCTAATGACACCCAACACATAATTCCCTCTTACTTTCTCTCTTTACTATCTTAGGCTCTTTTTCACTAATTCCCAGACATTTGTGGCCTTCCAAACTTAACCCCAATTGACCTAGATTACTTTTCCCATGATAAATCCATCCCCCCAAGTCATGTAACCTCTAGACAATAGTGTCCACCTTAGATGATAGCATTGAATTGTAAGGTGTCCCACTTTTGACATTGTTGTCAAAGTGCATTTTAAGCCCCAATGGTTAGATTGTTATGATCCTTATCTTTTTCCTTGTCAGCCTAATATGAATACATCTAACCCATGATCAATAGTTTCCTATATAAACCAATTCAAATATCATTTATAAGGGTTGGCACTCATTTACAAGAGAGAATCAAAAGTACACCCAAGAACTTTTCCCTATTCTCTACATACAACCTTCCAGTATTATTCCAAGCTTATTCAAACCTTTACACCAATCCCTAGACATCTAAAGTACACCTAGTTTCACATCTAGTTGAATTTTCATACACAATTGCACCAAGAACTTCAATGGGAGAACTACATTAGCTTGATCCCTCCTCAAAGTACTGGTATATAGGCAACATGCTCATACATCAGGTGTGAAGTGCATACAACATATCCTTTACACACTGACACATTTTCCCTATTTTCTAGAGTTTCTTTCAATTGTATAGAAGATCTAAGTACATGAAGAATCAAATCTAAAGGGATTTTTTTTTATAGTGAAGACCTAAAAATTGGTACACAAGCTCACTTGAGTAGGTGAATAAAACCCAAAATGCTTAAACCCTCAGGACAATAGCGCTAGAGAAGTACTATAACACTAAAACCTAGGGTGTCTAGTTTAGGTGCTCCTATCCAATTAGAAAATGAAGTCTAAGATCCCATTTGTGATAGTGTCCTAGTCTTGCATGTAAATTTCTAGACTCTATCTCAAATGAAATAGTCTAGAATAATCTAAGTTACATTTCTCCTTGCTTTCTTATTATTTTTAGAAAGGTCAAATTGTAGTTTAATTTCATAAATTAGTATCCATAATTAGGAATATTATTTACTAATTTTCCCTACTCAAACTTGTTTTTTAAATAGGAATAAAACTTCATTATTCCCAAAAATAATAAAACACCTATGTTCATTCATTTTCATACCCATACCTCTTTATATCATGACTAGGCTTAGTATTAGGCTTCCTATGCACTTTGACATCAATGCCCTATACCTTTATGCAACCATAAGATATTCATTGCCTTAAAATTCTCTCTTTCTCTTTCTCTCATGACAACACTCTTTCAAAAAACCTTGACACATCACACATTGTCAACTATTATTAATCATATTTTACATCAACCTTCACAAGATGCACCTTCAACATCAATGACAATACTCAATAATATGCCCCTTTGTCATTGATGGAAACCACTCTCAGAAACTCCTCTCAATAGACAATTTCATCCTTATTATTAACTTTCTCACCCTTTGACATAAATTATAAAGAGATTCTTACAACTTCTTGGATCACACCTCTTTCAACCAAAACAATCAACACATGATTATGAATTTGTAAAATAATATACAAACATGATCCCCTATCTCCATGCATACTTATTACCACTACTCACCTACTCTTAGAGCTAATAAACCACTTGATTATCTCCCTGTAAGTACTTGACTTCCTTAATTATTGATAAGGGTAGGAACTACACCCAATTCATACCTTAGATGTTCAAATGTTGCCTTTAAAAGTGGCTTGGTTAAAATGTTTGTAATTTGATCCTTTGTAGAAACACATTCAAGTTTAACATTTTTTTCACTTACTTGCTCCCTTAAGAAATGATACTTCATAAGAATGTGCTTAGTTCTTGAATGCATGAAAAGATTATTTGATATGATTATGGCACTTATGTTATCACAATAGATAGGACTAGGATTATAATACTCCACTTTATAGTCTTTTAAGGTCTATATCATCTATAAGACTTGAGTGCAACATGAAGCTACTATAATGTATTCAACATCACAATTAGATAATTCCACAAATGGTTGTTTCTTTATTATACATGATATTAGGAATTCTCATAGGAAGAATGTTCCTCCACTAGTGTTCTTCCTATCATCTATACTCCCTACCTATTGTTGAAAATATTGTCATTGATGTCAAAGATCTAGCATTTTTGGTGATAAAGGCCCCATTGCATTTAATGATGTTTGTAATAGATATATCTTGGTTAATGTGTGCTAAACTTTATTTAATATTAGTGAATATATTTTTGGTTGTATATGAGACAAAAGAAGGGCCCATGGAGAAGTCAAAGAGCCATGGGGTAAAGATAAAAGAAGGATGGGACACATTTTCCCATGAAGAGTCTTCTTGGGAAATTCCAAGAGTCACCAAGTGAAGACAAAAGAGGAAGGGCACAATTTCTCATGAAGGGACACTTTGAGGAATACGAAAAGTCATCAAAGTAAAGATAAAAGAGGGAAGGACGTTTTTGCTCATGAAGGGTCACCACATGACTTTTCAAAGGCAAGGATATGAAGGGTCATACAAGTTTGGTGCCATTTTCCATGAGGATTGAAGGGTCACAAAGGGGGAAGGCCAAAGGTCATTTGGAAAGCTATAAATAAAGGCTTGAGAAGCCATTTGTAATGTGTGTGAGAGAGGTTGATTTGATATTGTAATATCTAGCTTAGAAGAGCAATTGTGAGAGATGAATATGATTTGTATTTGTTATATCTAGCTTAGAAGATCAAAGGTGAGAGAGAGGAAAGAGATGTTGTAATGAACTATCATTTGTTCAGATAGCAACATTGAGAGATACTTGTGTGGTTTACATAAAGGGGTTGGTGTTCCTATGGGTTGGTACTCATGAATTGTTGCTATGTTGGTGCTCAACAAAGGGGTTGGTGCTCCTATGGGTTGGTGCTCATGAATTGTTGTTGTGTTGGTGCTCTTGTGGGTTGGTTCTCAACAAAGGGGTTGTTGCTCCTACAAGTTGGTGCTTTCAAATATTGTTTGGGTTGGTGCTCATTCATATACTTGAGATTGTTCTCTGTGGTTTTTCCCACATTGGGTTTCCACGTTATATCTGGTGTCTCTCTCTTGTGTGGTGTTTATTGATTTAGTTTTATTACATATCTTAAATGTTTGATTAAGTGTAATTTGATTAAGGGAAAGTTTTATAAGATATATGATATACTGATTCACCCCCCCTCTTAGTATATTCCATGCTTAATAATTGGTATCAGAGTGGGTTCCTTTTTGAAAAAGTTTTATATCTTAAAGGTAGATCAAGAAAGCACAAGATGGCAATACATGAAGGTGCCTCTACAAGAAAAATAATAGTTGATCAAGAAGAAGAAGAGGATGAAGCTAAAGTAAATATGGAAGGAGAACTCATGTGTGCCTTAGAAGATTGAAAGTTGTTGAAAAGAAAAATTGAAGATTGAAGTGCAAGATAGAGAAAAATGAAAAGGAGTCAAAGGAGATAATTAAAGATCTACAAGAACACTTTGAATAAGTCAAGAAGAATGAAGAAGATCTAACGACACAATTGGAAATAGCAAGAAAAAAATTTGAAATGTATGTTACTAAAATTGCCTCAAAAATAATTAAAAGGAAGGTCATGTAGAGTCAAGTAAAAGCTATAACTCTTTTTCTCCTCTATCAAGATTTGATGAAAAGACCATAGTTTGTTACAAGTGTAACAACTTCAGACACATAGCTCGGTATTGTAGAAGTGTGTTCAATTCAATCAAGAAGGACCGGAGTTTTAGGCTTCATTCATTAAGAAAAAGGTTCAAACATGGTAGAAGAAACAACTTGAAGGTTTTATGTTAGTCTAGATAGCTTTGCATGCAAGAAATGAAGAAAATCCATGATTTATTGATAGGAGATGTTTAAGGCACATGACAAGAGACAAGATCAAGTCCAAAACCTTGAAGAAGATAAATGGTGGCATAGTGAAATTTGGGAACAATACTACTACCAAAATTGCTGGAAAAGGTACACTAAGTTTAGATAATGGTAAAACTAAAACTAAAAATGTTTTATATGTAGAAGCTCTTAAGCATAATCTTTTGAGTGTAAGTCAAATGCATGATCAGGGGCACACACTAAAGTTTTATGTAGAAGGTTGTGAAATTAGAAGAAAAGATTCAGATGTATTGGTTGTAGATGCTCATAGAATAGCTAATAACTTATATATGCTATCAGACATCAAAGGTCAAAAATGTTGTTTGAGTCAAATTGAAGAAAGTTGGCTATGGCACAAGAGAATGGGGCACATAAATTTTGGCAATCTTGTCAAAATATGCAAAAATCAAGCAGTCAAGAATCTTCTAAAGATCACAAAGCCATCTAACATGCTTTGTGGACCTTGTTAGCATGGGAAGCAGGCTAAAAGGTGGTTCAAAACAAAAGAGTACTCGACCACTCAGATGCTAGAGCTTGTTCACACTGATCTATGTGGACCTATGAGGACTCAAAGTACTCAAGGTGATAAATATTTCATGTTGCTTATTGATGATTTTTCACATATGACTTCGATAATATTTTTAAAGAAAAAATTAGAAGCTTTTAAATAGTTCAAAGCATTCAAAGCTTTAGTTGAGAATGAAACTAATCTAAAGATTAAGTGTCTAAGATAAGATCGAGGAGGACAATTCATGTCAGATAAATTTATTGAGTTTTGTGAAGATCATGGAATAAATAGAAAGTATTTAGCAGCCAAAACTCCACAGCAAAATGGAGTAGTTAAACAAAAAAATAGAATAGTTCAAGAGATGGTGAGGACAATGCTAAATGAATCCAAGATAGAAAATAAATATTGGAGAGAGGTGGTTGGTACAATAGTGCATATTCAGAATAGAACTTCATTAAGAATCAATAGTGACAAGACTCCTTATGAGCTATGGAAAGACAAACTAGAAATAGTTGACTATTTTAGAGTTTTCGGTAGCAAATGCTTCATAAAGAGAACTAATGAAAAACTTGGTAAATTTGAATACAGAGCAGATGAAGGTATATTTCTTGGTTATTCTTGCAAAAGTAAAGCTTATAAATGTTATAACAAAAGAACCAAGAAAATTGTTGAAAGTGCAAGTGTCAGGATAGAAGAAGATGGAACAAAAGAATCAGTGATCCAGTAGACATTCCTGAAATCATTGAAGAGGAAGGCTTTTAAGAATCAGATGAAGATGAGGAAAAGGAAAAGGAGAAGGAGAAAAAGGGCACCAAGAATCCATCCAAATACATTTATAAAAATAATATTGAAAGTAACATCATTGGGGATATAAAAGAAGGAATTCACACCAGAATAATGATAGTAAGTGAATCTGAACAAGTTAATTTCTCTTTGTTATCTAAAATTCAGCCTAGAAATTTTTTAGAAGCTAGACATGATGAGTGTTGGTTAAGGCCATGGATGAAGAATTAAATCAAATAGAAAAGAATGATACTTGGGAATTAGTGCCTAGACCAAAAGATCACAATGTGATAGGAACAAAATGGGTTTATAGAAATAAGCTGAATGAAAATGGAGAAGTGACCAAAAATAAAGAAAGATTAGTATGTAAAGGATATGCTCAGACTGAGGGAATAGATTTTGAAGAAACTTTTGCACTAGTGGTAAGGTTAGAGGCTATTAGAATGTTTCTTGCATATGTAGTGTTTAAAAATTTCAAAGTGTTTCAGATGGATGTCAAATCTACCTTCCTAAATGGGAATCTTGAAGAAGAGGTCTACATTAAGCATCTTGAGGGGTTTATTCTCTCGAATATTAGTAACCATGTATGCAGATTGAAGAAAGCATTGCATAGATTAAAACAAGCTCCCAAAGCTTGGTATGCAAGACTTGATAAGTACCTACAAGATCAAGGATTCAAGAGAGGATTTGCTGATAGTAATCTTTACATCAAAATAGAAGGTGAGCATCAATTGATTATTGTGGTATATGTTGATGATATCATTTTTGGAGGAAATATTGAAAATATGACAAAAGAATTTTCTGATAGAATGTAAAAAGAATTTGAGATGTCTATGCTTGGATAATTATCATTTTTCTTAGGGTTGCAAATATTTCAACAAAATAAAGGAATTTTCATATTTAAAAGTAAATATGCCAAGGAAATGTTGAATAATTTTAGTTTTGAGTATTGTGCACTAGTTGGCACACCTATGTGTACAGGAAATAAGGTGAGCAAGGATGAAGATTCACCTATTACAAAATAATCTTTGTATAGATCTATGATTGGTAGTATGTTATATTTGACAGCATCAAGACCAAACATCATGCATGTAGTAGGTATGGTTGCAAGATATCAGTCATCTCCAAGAGATAGTCATGTTCAGTTGGTGAAAAGAATATTTAGATATATCAAGGGGACATTGGATTATGGATTATGGTATCCCATACGTAAAGATTTCACTTTATTTGCTTATATAGATTTAGATTGGGTAGGGTGATTAGATGATAGAAAGAGTACAAGTGGATGAGCTTTCTTCCTTGGTGATAGCTTAGTATCATGGCTAAGCAAGAAGAAGAACTCAGTATCACTTTCTACAATTGAAGTAGAATATATTGCAACAGTATTGTGTTATACTCAAGTGCTTTGGATGAAGCAAAATTTTGAAGATATCAAGGTAAAGTATGATGAACCTATTTCCATTTTTTGTGATAACACAAGTTCTACAAATATTTCAAAAAATCTAGTAATGCATTCAAGAACAAAACATATCCCATTAGATATCACTTCTTGAGAGAGCAGGTTATAGATCAACAAGTTAAGATGGAATATATTAGTACTACAGAGTAGATTGTAGATATTTTCACAAAGGCACTACCAAAAGACACATTTGAGTATCTACGAGAGAAGTTGGGAGTAATTTCCTTTACTTCCTGGCATTGATGTCTAGGATCAGTTGAGGGGTAGCTAAGTGTTAGCTTTAGGTAGTCCCTTTTCCATTGATGTCAAAGGGGGAGAATAATAGGTACAAGTATAGGTGCAGAAATAGGTATAGGGAATAGGTACAGGTTACTACAGTAAGGGGGAGTTACTATATGTTTTTAGATGATAGTATGTGTAGGCGACAGGATGTGGTAGTTTCATGATTGAGGTTTCCATCAATGACAAAGGGGGAGATTATTGGAAATATTGTCATTGATGTCAAAGGTCTAGCATTTTTGGTGATAAAGGGCTTATTGAATTTAATGATGTTTTTAATAGATATATCTAGGCTAATGTGTGTTAAAATTTATTTAATATTAATGAATATATTTTTGGTTGCATATGAGACAAAAGAAGGGCCCCTAGAGAAGTCAAAGAGCCATGGGGTAAAGGCAAAAGAAGGATGGGATGCATTTTCCCATGAAGAGTCATCTTGGGGAATTTCAAGAGTCACCAAGTGAAGATAAAAGAGGAAGGGCGCAATTTCTCATGAAGGGACACTTTGAGGAATATGAAAAGTCACCAAAGTAAAGACAAAAGAGGCAAGGACATTTTTGCTCATGAACGGTCACCACATGACTTTTCAAAGGCAAGGATATGAAGGGTCATACAAGTTTGGTGCCATTTTCCATGAGGATTGAAGGGTCACAAAGGGGGAAGGCCAAAGGTCATTTGGAAAGCTATAAATAAAGGCTTGAGAAGCCATTTGTTATATGTGAAAAATGGGTTGATTTTATATTGTATTATCTAACTTAGAAGAGCATTTGTGAGAGATGAATATAATTTATATTTTTTATATCTAGCTTAGAAAAGAAAAGGTGAGAGAGAGGAAAGAGATGTTGTAATGAACTATCATTTGTTGAGATAGAAACATTGAGAGATAGTTGTGTGGTTTACATAAAGGGGTTGGTGCTCATATATTGTTGTTGTGTTGGTGCTCAGCAAAGGGGTTGGTGATCCTATGGGTTGGTGCTCACGAGTTGTTGTTGTGTTGGTGCTCAAAAAAGGGGTTGGTGCTCCTATGGGTTGGTGCTCAACAAAGGGGTTGGTGCTCCTACAAGTTTGTGCTTGTGAATATTGTTTGGGTTGGTGCTCATTCATATACTTAAGATTGTTTTTTGTGGTTTTTCCCACATTGGGTTTCCACGTTATATCTAGTGTCTCTCTCTTATGTGGTGTTTATTGTTTTAGTTTTATTGCATATCTTAAATGTTTGATTAAGTGGAATTTGATCAAGGGAAAGTTTTATAAGATATATAATATACTGATTCGCCCCCCCTCTCAGTATATTCTGTGCTTAACACCTATTCTACATATGTATAGGCTATTAATTAAAATTCCTTGATCCTAGGTTACCACAACCCAAACTCCATAGTCCCCTTAAGATACCTAAGTATCCTTTTGACTTCTTGCCATTGATTTTCCTTTGGGCCTACTTGAAATCTTCCCATAAGACCTATTTCTTTCATGATGTTAGGTCTAGAGGTAATAGTGTATAGAAAACTTCTAATCATTGACCTATATGATGTTTGATTGACCTTTGGAGATCCATCCTCTTTTTTTAACTTACACCCTATGATCATAGGTGTGATAACTACTTTTCAATATTTCATCTCAAATTTATTCAACATTTATCTTATGTACTTAGCTTGTCAAATGAATATATATTTTTTTGATTTATTGATTTGTAACCTAATAAATAATGATAATTCTCCTAACATAGACATCTTAAAATCCTTATTCATCACATCTACAAAGGCCTTAAACATATTCTCACTATTTCCATGAAATATGATGTCAACCACATAAACAAATACTATCAATTGATGGTTATATTTTATATTTATATACAAATTACTATCTGCAACTCTTCTCTTGAATCCTTGGTCCAATAGATACTTATCCAATTTTGCGTACCAAGCTCTAGGAGGTTGATTTAGACAATAAAGAGACTTTTTTAATCTAAAAACATAGTAATTATTACCTAATGATGAGAAACCTTTATGTTACTCTATGTACACCTCCTCTTCTAAGTTCCCATTCATAAAATCAGATTTGACATCCATCTAATACACCTTGAATCCTTTGAACCCTATATATGCTAGAAATAATCTGATAGCCTCCAATATTAATACTAAAGCAAAGGTATCCTTAAAATCTACCCCTTATAATTGATCATACCCCTTACATACCAATCAATCCTTATTCCTAGTGTTTTCTCCATCTTCATTCAATTTATTCCTAAACACCCATTTTGTGCCAATGGCATTTTTATCTTAGGCCTAAGTACTAATTCTCAAATCTCATTCTTTTCTATTTTCTCTAACTCCTCATTCACAACACCTATCCAAAACCTATATTTTCTTTATTTTATAAGGTTATTCGGTTCAATATTAGATATTATATCAACATTCTCTTGATTTAAGTTACTTACTAGCCTTCTTATTTTTTACATACCTGTATCATTGTTGCCAATGATCTATGATTCAGGATGGTATCTTTGAATCTATCTTGAAGGACCTTTTAAATATTTTATTTCCTCAACTTCTTTTCTTCCTCATAAATCTCTATTATTTCTTCTTTATTCTTAAATTCTAGATTCTCTGATGTATCCTTTGTCTATGAGTGTGACTTCTTATAACTTGTCTCATCAATCTTCACATTGGTGCTCTCTATTATCTTATGAAACCTCTTATTATAAATTCTATATGTTGAGATTTTTGATGAGTATCCCAAGAATATTCCTTAATTGGACCTAGAATCAAACTTACCTAAGTCTTCTTGATCTCTTTTGATGGATCATTTGATTCAAAACACTCTAAAAAGTTCTACATTAGTCTACCTTTTCATAGTTCATAAGTTGTATTATTGCCATTAGTCCTTATTTGTCCTCTATTCAAAATGTAGACTACATTATTCCTTTCCTCTCTCTAGTGTCAATAATATAATCTAGAATTATTTAGCATAGTTCTTGACATCTCTTGAATTGTTCTATTCTTTCTTTCTACTACTCCATTCTACTAAGGTGTCCTAGATGTTGAGAACTATCTCGTTATTTCATGGACCTCACATAAGTCATAAAATTAATTTGACCAAAATTTTCCTCCTCTATCAAATGTTAGGGACTTGAACTTCCCATTATTTTAATTTTTAACTATATCCTTGAATGCCTTAAACTTATCAAGAGATACTGACTTTTCTTTCAAGAATGCTACCCAAGTCATTCTAGTATAGTCATCAATGAGTAACATGAAATAGCTAACTCCTTGAATGCTTTGGGTTCTTGTAGTTCCATAGAGATTAATGTGTATTATATCTAAAGGTATTGTAGTAGACTACTCTATATACTTTAACCTTCTTCTAGTTTCCTTACCATGTTGACATGCTTTGTAAAGTGTGTTTATAGGTTTGGCAATTTTAGGCATATTGTTCATAGACTTATTAGAGCTTATCTTGACCATATTATCAAAGTTTATGTGGCCTAACCTTCTATTTCATAGCCAAATTTCATCCATATTGCTCATAAAATGTCTCTCCTTGATTTAATTCAATACATATATATTATTCTTGGTCCTCTTAGCATTGATAATCAACCTTCTTGATTTGGCTCTCCTTATATCACACCCTCTATCATGAAATGCTAATGTGTGTCCTTGGTTTCAAATTTAACTTAAAATAAGTAGGGTATGTTTTAAACCTTCCATATACAACAAATTATTTGTCTTTGTCTTCCCATTGTACTAACTCAGAATACCCTTGCCAACTATATTAGTAATTGTGTTATATCAAAATATCACTATTCATCATCATTCTTATTTAATGAGATGAACTTGTTCTTATCCCCTATCATGTGGCTTGATAAACAACTATCTATATACCATTTCATGCCTTCATATTGGATGTGAAAAGTAATATGAGATAGCATAGATTTTTTTCCTTTATTATTCTACTCCTCCCTCACCCTATCCATAGGGTCTAACTTATTGATTCATTTCTTAGTGGTATGATAATATAACCTTTTGTCTTGACTGATCTTCCTCATATGCATTAACTTGAAATCCATTGAAACATTTCCTCTTTAATCATAATTATAAAATATAATTATGATTCTACAATTGAAATAGACATTTAACCTATTCCTCTATGATGAACTGATTCTAGCATGATGTCTACAATACATATCCCTATGTCCATATTGATTGCATGAGAAATAGTAACCATTGAAAGAATTAACATACCTTGTATGTATGATGTTTAATGATGCACCTCTACCTTTTTTGTATCTTGAAAGAGTCACATTCTTATTTAATTTTTGATGACCAATTTTCGTATCAGATTTGAGAGTTTCAACATAGTTTTTTACTCTATCATGTACCATAACTTCTTGATAGTCCATTGTCCTTTTATATTTTACTCTCCTTTTCCTTTTGGTATTATTTTAATCCAATACCTATATTATCATGTAGATACCTTTGATTATTCAAAATATCATGAAGGAATTTAGTTCTCTTGTCAAATTTTTGATGCGTCTTCAATTTGAATGTTCCTTGATCCAATTTTACCTTCAAGGACTCTATTTCTATTCAAAAATTGATGCATTATTCTTCCTTGGTATTAATATATATAGTGATAATCTAAATTTGAGTTTCCAACTATTTGATGATCTCCTCATGTTAATTGGTATTGTTACTTAGTATTTCTTCAAAGATATTGATTTTTCCTCATAAATCTTAACCAATGATCTTAGTTTTTGATTCTTCCTTCTTTCAAAGTTTAACTCCTATAGATAACTAACCAATTATTCCTCAACATTCACTTCAACCTCTTCTTCATCTAATTATTCATCATCCATAAAACTTTTCCCTTTTCAACAACTCTCATTATTTATTTCTATATCCATGAATAAGGTTTCATTGATATCATGATCATGAATATCATCATCACTATCAGATGTTATTGTGTCACTTACATTAGAGGAGTTACTATCTTCTCTTATATAGAAAATTCTCTTGTTCTTGAATGACCCTTTCTTGCCTTCATACTTCTTGAAAATATTTTTGTTCTTTTAAGGCTTATAGAACTTATCATCATCATGATGTTCATCATGCTCTCCATCATGCTCATTCTTATCATTGTTATGACATTTAGATGAAAAATGATGAATATTACCATAATTAAAGCACATGAATTACAACTTGTCCTTATAATTACCTGATTCTTTCCTTAGTTTTTTGATAAACATGGTTTCTATTTTTTCATCATCAATGTTGGTATCAACTTCATACTTGAAATTTTTACCTTGGGACATTTTATCAACTTTGAATTCAACTTCCTTCTTGAAAGGTCTTCCATTACATGTTCTCATTTCATAAGCAGTCAAGATGTGATGAAGATCATCCATCTATAGTATGTTAGGATCTTTGATATCATCCATAAATGACACATTTTAATGAAACTTAGATTTCAAGGATCTTAATACTTTTTGTACTACAGTTAGATCTTCCAGCTTCTCTCTTAGGCCTCTAATGACATTTATCACTTCATCTACTCTTAACAAATATGATGCAATTTTTTCATCCTCCTTCATTCTCAAACTTTTAAACTACCTTTAATGAGTCTATAACTTTGCCAAATTAACATTGGTAACTCCTTCATAGATGGTTTACAACATCTCCCAAATCCCTTTGGATGTATCACAATGCATTAATTTTACAAATTCTACCTCTGAGAGGCCACACAAGATGGCATTTATTGCCTTATAGTTGTTCTCAATTGCATTCTTACCTATTGCATCAATTGGTGGTGTATAAGGTGGAGTGAAACCATAAAAAACATATTACCATATGTCATAGCCCAATGAAAATAGATAGGTATTCATTATAATTCTCTAAAATGCATAGTTAGTCACCTTATTGGTTGATAAGCCTCCCTGTACTTGATGACTAGACATGCTTACGATTCTAGGATCTCCATTAAGCTATTAGGATTGATTAAAAGGACTAGGATATAATACTAATTATACACAATCAATTTTTTAATCAATGTTTTAAAAATATTTCAATAATTTTGCACAAGCATTCATGAACTATGAAAACAACATTGAAATCTATTAAAGCATAAAGAACCATTAAGACAAGATAACACATGTATGAGTGGGAAACCCTCAAGGGGAATAACACACACTATGATATATAAAAATGGATTATAGTCATATAAAATAAAATATCAAATTTTATTGAGCACCAACTCAACTTGGAGAACCAAACCCAATAAATTCAAGTACCTACTTGACTAGGATTTAACAAGAACCTACTTGCAAGGAAGCACCAACTCCCTAAGTGACTTAGCACCAAATTAGTCACCTAATGAATTTTTATCACCAAACCTATGATATTTTATTATTTTATCATTTAAATACCTCCTTATACTCAATTATTAAATATTTTATTCACTTATGTTGCATACTACCAAATAGGCCTAAACTACATTGTATATATACTAGTCTCATGGTCACACACCACTTGGTCAGCCACACACCTTAAAAATATTATGTATAACATAAAATAGGTCTTATAAAATCTTATAAACATGATTAAAATGTAATTTTAACACCTTTTTGGTCTATAAAAACTTAATTAGGCCTTGTTCCTCTTTTAGACCTTATGGAGACCTAATTGTATTAGGCCTGTCCTCTTAATGCCAAAAATTGATATTATTGGGCCAAGATGGATTTATAAAACAATTAAAAAACTTATCCAAATAAATATTATGACATCATCCATTATTTATTATACATTTACCCTTCTTTCATACCATGAAAACTTCTTTAGGACAAACTACCCTATTAGGCCTATGTACTTCAAAAGTATGTCATGCAAAGATGAAGCTTAAATACCCTTAAAATACTTAAATATGACAAAATAAACATATATAAATATTATAAATCACCTCAGGGCCTCAATAAATTATTTTTACACTTTCATTTAGGATGTAAATGCTCAAGAACATCTCTCTAACTTGCTTACTTAGAATTACCAATTTAACTCAAAAACTAGTCATGGTGAATTAGACCTATACCAACTATTCACACACTTTTCATGACACTTGATGCATGTAAATGGTCCTATGATATATATAAAACATCATGATATATAAAAATCATATGGTATAATGTAAAATATTGGTCTTACGGACTAATTTCTTGACCTAATATCTGACAGTCTTATCTAAACTAGATAGGTCATTTTGTGACCAACTTTTCACCATATACACTGACCTCCAAATCAAAAAAATGAATTAAAAGTATTTAATAAATTATTAATACACTTTTTTACTCTAATATATCATACAAAAACCTTAAAATCTATCTTTTCATCTCTCTTTGGATTTTACACTATTTTCACCATTAGGTCTATCTACGATTGACTAACTTAGATGACCAAATTAGAAAATTTCAAGGCTAAAACATATCCAAAAATTATAATGGATATGTAAAATAAGTCTCTATATTATTATTTGATCCATTTACTTTTCTTGACCAATACAAATTTTTAGTACTACATAAACTCCTTGATAAATAAACCCATATTTGTGTATTTTCTCTCTCATCTAACTAACCACCACCATTAGGAGGTACCTAAGAGAGTTTAATACATGATCCAATAGTTTATCTATAAATTTGAGTCCATCCTAAGATATTTTAAACAATATCTTTGATGTTAGGTCCCTATTAGGTTTTTATGGAGGTTTAACATAGATTTTGGTGCTAACAATTATTCATAAAGGACTACCACTTGAATCTAAAACTAATTCCTAGAGATCTTAACTAAGACCCTTCCCCATCTCTCCTTCATTTATCAATTTACCATGTAGAGGTTACATGTGTTAGAAAATGTTTGAAAGTGCTTCACCATTATTGAGACTTCATTTTTTGAACTCAAGAAGGCCTAAAGCATTAATATAAAAGATGAAAGTGATTCCATGTCCATATGGAGGAGGAATCTTAAAATCCATAAAAAATTAAAATCCAAATCATTTTAATAAAATAAATGATATAAAAGGAAAAATTACAAATTATAAAACTCCAATCATAATAAAATATGTGATTCTAACCACATCTATGTTTTCTAATCAAATCTCAAAACTCCATAGTTGGCTTCATCAGAGTCATGGTCCATTGGGGTATGATAGGATAGTATATTATGAAAAGAGAATATGAAAATTTTTAGTGATACCTACTTTCTCATGAAAGTACCCAATCTTTACAGTAGATTGATGAATCTATAAGAGGTCTTGAGGAATGAGGAATATGTTGTGGTAAGGTACATCAATTTTAATTTCCTTGTTCAAAAATAACCAACATGAGTTGATTTTAGTATCTCACTTATCTTCCTACACAACTTTGTGTTTATAGTGAACATGTATCCTTTTTATACTGATGGTCACCAATCACTTAGTATATTTCTATGTCCTTAGTGTGCCTCATGTTTACTAATTTTTTCTCATAAGACACCTATGATATGATTTTTACATTCCCTCTTTCATTTCCCACAATCCTACTATTTCCCCTCGAGAAATTTTGTTTTGTTTATTGATCACTCCCTCTAAAGATTCCATTTTCAGCTGTAGTATAAGACCATGGATAGGCCTAGGACTTCCTCGCAAATTACCAAAGTACCATTACAAACATCCCCTTTAACATAATTTTCCCTTTGTTTCCACCTCATTAGTGTTACCTTTGTGAGTTGTAGTGTAAGACCATGGATAAGACCTGGACTTCCTTACAAAATTTTCCAATGCCAAAGCCACAATGAAATTACATGTGTAAAATTTGAGATAAGTTGTGATTGATTATGAGTTACATGACATTAACATGTTTTATACTTAATTCATTGATATTTAAATTTTATCTTCTTATTTTTTGATTTCATGTAAGAATAAAACCATTTTTATTAAATTTTTCATACTTCCCGAATTGAATTAGTGTGATCAAATTAAGTTTATTTTTCCAAATTTTATTTCTCTTTTATACTTCCCAATGTCATTTAGTATGATATATTTACTTAATTATTTTTTTATACCATTTTTATTTCATGTGCTTTCTAGTTTATTACATTATTTTCATACTTCCCAACATGATATAGTGTGATTTTACTTATTTTAATTTGGTGTCAAATGGTTTTAAAACATTTTATTATCATTTTTACCATTTTTGGTTTATTATACTTAGTCAGATTTTGTTATTAGACATTTCCCATCACGAAATAGTGTGTAGTGAATTTGGTTTTGATTAATTATACTTTTCCTAGTCATTTTTACCTTTTCTTTTTTCTTTTTTACCATGCATGTGTATCACATAGTGCTAGAAAATAAAACACTCAACATATATTTCCCATAGCATATAAAATAAATAAAAAAATACATGTGCTAGAATGAAATATATCCATGCATCAATAACCATAACCAAATATAAATCATGAGATGAAATTAATATACCTCTATATATATCATGTGTTTTATATAATACACAATATAATATACAAAAATACATAGCTTCAGCTCTACGACTGGGCTCCATCATGTTTAACCTATGGCTTAGCCACATTGTCTAGTATCTTAATCCTACTACCTATCCCTATAGGTTGGCCACCTAGGCCGGTACCTATCTAAGATGGACTATGTTAGCCATGTATATAGCTCTCTTTTGATCCAAGACTTTCTAGGCCTATGCATCTCTCATTCCTAGCCATATTAGGGGCTATAATATATCCCCACATATTTGCAACTACCTCATAACCTCCATAACCAATCAAAACTAGCCCACCTGAGCTAGGGTAGACATTACCATATGATCATCTAGCATGGTGGGGTCATATGGTGCTAACACTCCATTTAAAATGTCATGATGTGAAGCCATGACTATGGATCCCCATCTGATCTCCTCTATTACAATATCTATAAAACCAGAACTAGATAGCTATTAGATCACACATACATCTCAAAATATATCTATCTATTAAAATCACATGTACCTAATATCTTATGCCAAAAATCAAAACTATAACATTTCTCACTAGTCTTAGTGTTATCAATTACTGTCTCTTTATTTACTAACCCATCAAGCATGATATCTCCATCTACTCATCCCCTAAGAACCTCATATATTGATCACCTCCCTAACAATGTGAATATAGGAGTCACCACTCATGCCCATCATGACCCTTTCATAAGAGGTGCCTTTATCGACCAATTTTACTGTAGGCTGGTTGTCAGGTCATCCTAAGTGATTACCCTCATCTATGCTCACTCTCATTGATATGACCTCTATTTAATATGTGTTTAAGGTGGTTTTTATTGATCCTAATTTACTGACTATTATGATACCTATTACACCCCTACCAAAACATCCATGTCCTCTCCTCTTTTGACTACCTATTGTCATGCTTGACTAGTCCATGGTCTCACACATCATAACTTGGTCATCGATATCTTGACTGGTGCTCCTTCTCTTCCTCTCCCCTCTGTCTCTCTAGCATGTCATGAACAAAAATTAGGGATTAATAAAGGAGACATTGGGTGTGGAATTCTAAATTGTAATGGAAATTGTGCCATTGACTACAACTCTACCTACTAAGTATAGTGGCCTGTGATCCATACTTAGGCCATCCCTATCACCATAGTTATCTAATTAGGCAAAATAATAAAAATATGTGTATGGTTACTGTAATATCTCCCCTCATGTGAATATATACAATTTTGGCATGTGGGGCATGGACCATGCTACCTGGTCTTGCCTCCATCTAGTAACCCTAGGTAACCTATCATCAACTACATGGGGCAACCCAATTGGATGATACATAAGGAACCTCTCATATATCCATGCACTAAGAAAAACTACTATTTTCATAGTCTTCTACCATCTAGACAACATCCCATACATATCATTCATGAGTTAGACCCATATGACAAACTCAAAATCATATAACACCCCCTAATCTAAAATGGACTGGTAGAAGGCTATCACATATAGAAGTACCTTATTGTTTAATTTGTGATACAACACTCATACTATCACAAGTTTAATCATGTCCTTCTAGATATCTACAATATGCTTGATATATATCAAATAGACTAACCCTCAACCTTGGTTATATCCTATCTGAGCACATTTTGCCCACTTAGCTAGTGCTTATCTCTCCTCCAAATCATTCGATGTCCCTATGATCATTGATGTCCCTCCTATCAACAGTCTAAGCAATGTATGAACACCCCCTAGTGTGATACCTACCTCTATGGTATCCCCTTCTAACACCCATTGAAAAGTGATGGTCAACTATTCCCATGCTTCATAGAATATGATAATGAGATCAACACCTAATGGGATGTACCTCATCTCTATGATACTTCCTAGACCCAGTACAAGTAGTATCTCTCTATCCACCACCTTTGTGCCCTAAAATACTAAATCATCCACCTCTATGCCTTGAAATACTAAATCAAACATATTTTTACCCTAAAGTAATACATTAGCCACCTATAAAACAACTAAGTTGGTTCACTGTTATGCAAGTGACCCCCTACCTTAGCCAACTAAATTTTCCTACTACTACATAGTCAACCTAGTTGACCTTGTTTATCCAAAATGAATAATTTTTGAAAAATTTAAAAAAAATCCTCAATAATTTATTGATTTGACTCTTTCATACCCAATACCCCATTTTATCCCTAGTGTCACTAAAAATTTCCTAGGGATCATTCTGGTGCCTATATTTTGCCTACTAGTCAATTTTCTATAATTCACTCAATTTCAAAAAAAAAAAATCAAAAATTTGAAAATTTTAATTGCTTACCTATGTTTCACTTGTTGCAATCACTATGCATCCTCCCATATTAGATATTGTCTCCTCACCATATTGGCTATCTAGTATCTCACTAGGTCTCTTAGACATCTATTTTCTTAGAATAGTAAAAATGCCAAATGAATTATTTTCACCCTATTTATATTTACTATCCCAAATAATTTACCTTTCAAATATTTACCTTGATATTTCTTAATTTGATCATATCTTTGTCTCTACTGACTCTTTTTCTAAATCATAAAATGTTCTAGAATCCTGCTATCATAGAGAATTGTTTCAAATATTGTATGTCTATGTTGGAATTTTTTTAATTTTTTTCTCTCTTTCACTAATCTCTACAAGTTCACCTAATGTTCTCTACATTTGACACCTTCACATTTCTTTCATTTCCTTCTATATTTACATTACTGAGACAAGTAAAGGTATGTGTTTTTCAATTCTATCCTTTCAATTATCTTATTTACTCCTTACTACACTTTTATCAACTTCAACATTGTGTGTTTTTATGTTTTTTCTTTAAGAACCATCTCATGTTGCACCTATGTGACATGTGATGATCTTCAAGTGGGGAATATGTATACACATTTTTTTAAAACTTTATAAATTACTAATGCTTTTTATTATAGAAACCCATCGAGTCTCAATCTCTCTAAATGTATGCTTTAAAGGGTGCACTAGGAAAGGGGTGGGCAGACCATTAGTGCTTTATAGGATTTATGTCCCTTACTACCACTTGTTATCTACACACCCATCTCCTAAAAAAATTCCCCTAAGATTTACTTCTTCTTTTTCACCATCCTCTAGTCATTGACCACCTTCATTAATCCTTCCCTAGCCTAAAACCCTTTTTGATGGTTTATGTTACGTTTCAGCCCCATAGACCTTGTACTCTAATTGATAAAACTTATTAGGGTAGGGTTAATGTGTTTTTTAAATAAATATATGAGGTCAATTAAGTCAACCTTATCAACCTAAAATTTTAGAAAGGAATAGGGTTAGATCTATCTATATAAACACATTTATTTCATCATTTCTAAGAGAAGAGAATAAGAAGAGATATATATTATGCATCTGCTTATCCATGATTATATGTGAGGAACATAGATTAGGGTTTTATACTTTTTTTTAGATACAAATCTTGTCCTATGTAGAAGTCTTTTGGATGCATTGATAAGTTGTGTAGCCTATAGTTGATTTACCCTTTTCATCCTTACATACCACAACAACCTCTTGTGAATCACCTTAGCTAAAGGAGAGATTGAGGATTGGTGGGTTCATCTTCAAAGTTAAGTATTCCTAACTTTGTTTCTCATTTGTAAGAGTAGATATATATGCATTTTTACTTCTATCCCATGCATTAAGATTTTGTATACATTGATGTGAGTATATATCTTTTATGCATGTTTACTTTTTTATGTTTACTAACCCCTACTTTGTGCCATAAGCTTTGGTGAGCACCATATTATACTTTTAATTTAATCATTATTAGTTTAGTGAATATGAAAACATATGACCTAGTTAGGGTTACTACATAGTTTTCCTTGACTAAAGGCTTTAGAACCCTCCCTAGTGAATTTATTATTGTAAGAAATCCCTTGGTTAGGTCTAGAGGATCCATATTGGTCATGAACCCAAATATATAATTTTTCCACAATTGAAATCATAAGTGGGATTTATCTTCTCAAATCTAGGATTGATTTATATATCTATTACAATTCCCATTGCATAAAGGAATCAGTGGTAATATGGTATGTTCTTTCAACTATTGGAATAATCTAATAATATAATTATGACAAGGAATGGGAAACTTTTTGAATGGAGTGAATTGTTAAAATGGTACTAAAAATTTATTGAGGAATGTAGGAAAAGATTGGATAGATATTTGATATCAGGGAGAGAATAGGGGTGGAATACTAGACCTCATATAAAAATAAAGAGTGAAAATGAGTAAAATTATCCCCAAGAGGAATTTATATGACCCTAAATAACTCAACATGAACTATCTAACCATTGGTGATCATATGTGTGCATGTCCTATAAGGACAAATAGTTGGCCACAAAGCCCCCACCAAAATGTGGGTGTGTGGGCACATGCATACATGTCTATGCATATTTTAAGGCCAATTAGTTGACTATGTATATACACATGGTGTGTTAGCATGTCCTGCATAGCCCAAGGGTTTGAGAACCTACCCCTCACACTATGTGAGGTGTGGAAATGTGTTTGAAGTGATTAACATATTATAATTTCTTGATTGTTTTTTTTTTGTGCCTTGATTTATTACATATGCATCAATATGGTCATAATGGTTTCTATATATCATGGTGATTATTGTGCTTGTAATTGAGTCCATTTATCAACATATGATAATAATGTTATCTTTATTTTTCAATATCATGGTGCATTTATGTCATTTATCTATTAGATCAGGGGTCAATCCTTGTGCACATTATTTCAAGGTCAACATGGTGTTTTGTATCATGGTTCATACCATTATATTCTAAATCAAAAAATAAGTTTTAAAGTATATGAGGAGGTGATTAAAATTACAATATATTATCCTTGCAAAACTCTATCCACAACTTATCATCCATTTTTTAATCCAATCAATTGATCCATATTTAAATAATTAAATTTAAATAAACATCAATCATCATATTTTTATCATCATCATCCCTCCCCCTTTTGGAGAAATACATTGGCTTGATGTCCATTTGGACTATGTAAGTAGTGCTCAATTACATGGGGTTTTTGAGGTAAGCTTGACTAGTCCTATTATCATTCTTACCATTCATTTCCATTATCATCCCTAATAATTTTATTCCATTCCTCCACCATTATAAACTAATCACACCATCACTATTCATCAATACCCATCAACTCATCACTTTTAGCCCATAAATACTTTTTAATAGCCTATTAATCCTATCAATTTATTTTAACAAGCTAATTGATAACCTTACTTATGTCATGCCTCCATCTCTACCAATCCTCCAATTTAACCCTTTTGTCTAAACCCCCTTGGAATTTTACATTAAATTTTCATCACCAAATCAACCATATAATACACCATTTGGCTCATCACCTTCCTCATAATAACTTTTCCTATAAGTTCTTAGCTGATCATAATACCACTTGCTTATCTCTCATGTCATCATTTTTTTCTTCCACTCCTTTGATCACCCATATCGCTTTCTTCCATATGTTTTCTTATCCTTCATTTCCATCACCATTCCATTTTATTCTCATTATACTTTAGATATATTTTTACTATTTCATTTACTGCCACATCTCTCATCATCTCATTTCCTTTCATGATAACTAACACTCTTCTACATTTTCTTTCGATTCCCTAATCTACCTATTTATCACTTTTATCCTTCCACCCTCATATTCAACATTTTTTTCTTAATTTAGTTTCTCCATTTCATTTCATTTTTCTCATATTCCTTTATTTCACTTGGTTTAATTTCCAATTTTCATATCAGTCCTTTACACAACAACTCCTTTAAAAGTATTTATCCTTTGAGAATCCTTCCATATTTTCCATTTTATTCTTATCTGAGTAAGCACTCATACTCATCACTACCTATTTATTCATCCTCTATATCATCAATTTATATGATACCTTATTATCCTATTCATCCTATTTTATTGATATTATCATCAACAATAAGATTTTGGTCACTAGCTTTTACTTATTTAACATCCATGTTTACCCATGTCCTCTACTTCTTGATTTAATACATGTAATTTGATCATGTTTAATAATTCATATAACTAAATCTTGAATCTCATTTTTTTGCATGTTGTGTATAGGAATATATTTATATTATTCTAATCATACTTTCCTAGTTACTCACTTAGAATCAAGGCCAATTTTCCCTTCATGTCATTTCCTGGGTTGTGTTCTTCTCAATGACATTGGTCATTTTTTGTACTGAGATCTATGCCCCATATGATGAAGTAAGTCCATACCATTTTTATGAAATTGATTTATTCAATAAATCATACGTTAAATTGGAGATAAAAATTCCATATCTAATCCATATTCATAACAATATTTATCCCTCAACACATTACCACATCATTTTACAAGTAATTATTTCACCACTTTAGGCTATACTCATGTGTCTACTTTTTTGGGGATTCTTCATTTTTTTTAAATTAATTATACCCTTTTCATATAAATTTGTGTCAACCTATTACACCTTTGAAATATTCATCAATAAAATCATTTATCATTGATTTAAATGACTTATCTCTTAATCTAATGCTTGTAATTCAAATTCATAGCTTTATCCCTACTTGTGACACATCAAAATATATAATTTATCTCTAGTCCCCCCTGTTTGGGGAAAATCAATTCACCATCATCAAATTATTATAACAAACAAGAATTATCTCAAATGAGTTACTTTGATCCTTTGGTAAACTTCATTCATTACATCATCACATCCATAATCAAACCTCCCTAAAGGGAGAACTACATTTGGCTTGAGGTCCATTTGGACTATGTAGGCAGCTCTCAATTACATCAGTTTTCTAAGGTAACCTCAAACATTTTTTATTCACATTCACATTACCCTCATCTCATTATTAATCTATAAAATAGTTAAAACCTTGACATATTCTTACAAATCAATCAATCAATTAGATACACATCTAATATTGTAGCTTTCACCTTGATTGGGGAAAATCAAGCTTATAATTATGTCATTGGGATATTTTCCCCATATTTAGCCTACTTGGGTAAGATAAAAGTGTGTATCTTACCTCGGGATATATTTTTAAAAAATCAACACTATTTGGTTCATCTCAATTAATCATCATAGAAAATCAAATCATGTAAGCATTAGGTTAGGTGGATTAAGTGCATCCACAAAATAATCTCATCATCACATCATACATCCCAACCCATGTTTATTCATCACCTACCCTTTGATTATTTTATTCTAGATTAATTATCTCTTTTTCAAGAGCCCATTTATATCTTTCATCCCCACATGTGACCTTGAGGGGGAATCATCCATCACATTGTTTCATCATCTTCATCTAGATTTTTATCCATCTTTTTTAGTTTCCTATTTATTTGAAAATACATTACTCCATTCATCATTTCTCACAACACCTTCTCAAAGAGAGGGGAAATGTAGAAAATTAAAATTGGATGATTCACGACAATTTTAGCTAATTAGTAGTTTATTTTCACTAACATCCCTAGACTTCTCTATTCATCACACCCTATCCAATTAAGTCATTTCTTATATAAACATATCAACTCCCATAAATTTTTCATTCTATTCCATTAGTTAACTAATCCAAATTAATTAGCTAATCCTTCACTAATTCTATGAATTTTGAATATCCATGATTATTATAATCTAAAAATCAAATAATCCACAAATCATGACATCATATTCCACCCCCTTTCACTTTCCAAATTTTAATGATGCCATAGGATCTTTCTATCCCCCATCATCTAAATTTTATAATCCAAAGATCCTTCTTTACAAATTTTAATGATGTCACAATCTTCACTTGTTCCCCATCATCTGAATTTTATAATCCAAAGATTCCTCTATCCAAATTTAATAATACACCTCAAATTATAGTAACCTGTAGTATCAAATTCAATAATCTTATTTAATAATACATGTGTCTAATGTCCTTGTATACACAATATTTTCAAACTTTTATCACTTACTAATACTTTGTATCTTTTTGGAACCTATTGAGTCACAATCTCTCTGAGTGCATACCTTAAGGTGTGCATCGAGAAAGGGGTGAGTAGAGCATTAGTGCTTCATAAGATTGTTGTCACTTTTCAACTTTCCATATACATAGTTGTCTCCAAAAATCATTTACCCTAAGCTTATTCTTATCTATGTACCCATTCCAAACATTTGTCATATCATTATCTTCCTTTTTCTTTCCTTGAACCTCTTTCACTAGTTGATTGTACTAGGTTGAATGGGTTGACCCTATATAGTTTTCAACCTTTGATTACTATACAAGGTTGACTAGGTTGACCCTATACTATTTTTGTGTATTTCCACTTGAGAGTTTTGTTAGCCCTTTGGCTAACCTAGCTCACGACCTAGTGATTTATCTTCCAAATACATATAGGGTTAAGTGGTTTGACCCCGTACAACTAACATATTTAGAAAGATTTAGGGCAAGATCTACCTATATATACAAGTTCATTTCCAACTATTTGATAATATAAAAGTTAAGAAGAATAAGTGTGAATTAAAATCTAATTATTGACCATTCTACTTGAGGAATAAAGCTTAGGGTTCTATACTTTCTTTGGAGATATGAATCTTATCTTGTGGAGAAGTATTTTGGATACATAGATAGGTTGTGTATCCTAGAGCTGATTTATCTTTGTTATCCTTACATACCACAACAATCTCTTGAAAAACACCTTGGTCAAGGGAGAGATTGAGGCTCAGTGGGTTCATCTTTAAAGGTAAGTATTCCTAACTTTAATTCTCCTTTATAATAGTAGATAGATAATGAAATTGTGATTCTCTCCCATGCATTAGGATTTTGTATACATTAGTTTGAGTATATGTCTTATATGCATGTTTATTTTAGTTTTGTTTTGTTTTTAACACCTACTTTGTGCCACAAGATTTAGTGTGCACTAGATTAGATTTACTTTCTTATTTATTAAATACAAAATGAACATTAAACCTAGGAATATTTTAGGGTTACTACATGATTGTGCTATAATGTAGGCTTTGAAACCCTTACTAGCATAGTGTATTATGATAAGTAATCAACTAATTGGGTCTATCAAATCCCTATATTGGTCTTTTTCCCACTTAACAAATGTATTTCCAATCAGAAGTGTAGGCATGCTCTATCTTCTTTGAGCCATGATTAATTATAGATATGATGCATTTTTTATTGCATACATTTTGGTGAACCTAACATGAACTAACCCTTGCAGTATTTTTTCACCTTATTTCATTATTTTTCATCATTATTTTTATTATATATTTTTCATACTAGGTTGACTACATCAAACCAATTTTGAGTTATGTGTTCAAGTTTTTAGGTACAGGCTATTAGATCAACTTAGATGACCTAGTATAGGTTTTTATATTTTTAGACTTCTAGTCTAGACTACTAGGTCAACCTAGTTGAACATGTAGTTTTTCCAACATCAGGTTGAGCATACTAATTTGACCTAGTCAACCCTATATATTGCAAGCACTCAACAATAGGTTTTTGTAAAGCTTGATCAACCTAATTAACCTAGTTAGCAAAATTTGTAAGCATATATTAGGGTTCATGAACAATAATGTTTATTCTCTAGATATCTTATCCCCCAAGGTTATTTTCTATATCTCTATCTCTTTCTTTACAATATTTCCTTTTATATTTTAGATTTATTAATACTGACCATACATAGTCAACTAGATCAACCCTATCAACCTAGTTCTATGTTTTACGTGTTGTCTAGATAACCAGGTCAAATCTATCAAACTCATTCATTTTTAGACCTTACTTATGCATTATAAGATCGACCCAATCAACCCTGTTCTATATTTTATGTATACACTGTTGATTATATCAACATTATACCTTGTTTTAAAGCTAAAATTAACCTTCTATACTAATAATTAATTCACACTTTCATTTCTTATTGCTTACATGCTTAAAATAGATCACATAGATTAATTAGGTGGTTTTAAATTAATCATTTAGTTTCACTACTTTATATTTTATGCACACATGACCAAATCATAAAATCTAAACAAACATTTTAACATATATCTACCCAAGGCCCTACTTGGATTTCATCAACAAGGGGGAATTTGACTTCATGTTCTAGTCAAGTATAAAGTATGGTTAATGGTATATTTTGGATAATCACCTGACACCCTTATCACTATGTTGTGTGAAGTGAGGGGCTAGGACTCAATACCAAGCCTGTATCATTACCACTATAGATTTGTTTTAGTCTAAACTAACTAAAACCATCCTTAGATTAATTTCTAACTCCTTGATTATAGCCAATTTCCCATCACATTCAAAAGCATATCTTAATAATCTAATAAACATTTAGGTTGACCAATTAGTTATATCTTTACTTTCCAAATTCATTACTTGATCTTTGCTCAATTATATTTTGTATAGTAAACACTTGCATCAGCTAGTGTTGGTACAAGGTTTTGTATTATGTACTTTGATTGGATTGGCCAACTTTAATCCAATTGAATATTTATTTCCCTTATGTTATTTATTTTCAAATTAATTAAAAAAAGTATCTTGTTTCAGTTAACAATATATTATAGATTTCTTAATTTTCCTTATCTTCTATATTGGGTTAACCTTGTACCTTTTTTTAGTCTCTGTTCACTATATTGGATCAACCCAGTTGACCCTATACTATTTGTAGACCCTATTTACTCTTTTTCTAACCTCTATTTACTATGTTATATCAACCTTGTACTATTTATAAACCCTATTTTTTTGATAGGTCAACCTAGTTGACCCTGTACTATTTTTATCATTTCCTATTTCCTTGCTTTATCATCTATATTTCTTTCCTTTCTTCATGAATTTTTTGCTTGATGACAATACTAAGCTGTAATCAACAAACATGATGAATTTTACCAACGCTCATAGGGTCTCCCAAAGATAGAGTAGGGCCCCTCTCTTGAATGCTATTAATGTTCATATTACCACTCACATAATGAATTATGGGACACCTCCTAATATTTATTTGTAGTGTAATCTTATTTTTTCATTAGAAGACCAACCTGAATTATAGTATACCCCCAAAATGCATTTATTTATCTCTAAATTTACTCAACATCAAGGAAAATATCCTTATACTATTTACAATCTTATGATTAGTGGTTAATCTGAAGAGTCTCATTCACCTACTCCTACATTATCAACTAGATTTGGTGGTACCACATTCTTTGATTCTCAACCTCTTCCTTAGATTATAAACACTTATCATACCATGACCTCTTCTTCTGTAACTTCTTCCATCTCCATGCCTAGTATATCCACTAACATGATAGGTTCTACATCTATTAGGCCTCTCACAAAATCCACTATCCTTAATCCTTCCACTAGTGATTCATTTGATACCCAAGGTAATCATGCTACTAGTGCTTCTTATTCTCAATCATTCACTAGTCCATATTTTACTACATAAACAAATTTTCCACTAGTGCCTCACATTATCATAATTACTCTCAAACTCATATCAACACCAATAGTGGTACCTAAGCCACAAATACCAACTCTAATGGTTATAACAATGTTAATCAAACACATCAACTATTTTTACACATACTCAATCAAATGAATACCTTTCAAGATCATAACATAAATCAAATGATGTGAATGCAAAACCACCTCCTCCATCATCAAACTTATCCTCAACTAGTGGCTTAGGGTACACATAATCGAAATGCTCCCCCTCTTCCTCTTCAATATTCTCAAGGCAATCTCATTACTTAAACTCATTTAGTCAACAAAACCATTAACCATCTCCAAAATTAACCTCTCACTACTCAAATTACTAACATTGATATAGGAGGTATCACACCCATAATTTCTTATCATGGATCAACTAATCCTACCCTTCATTTTGAAACATTTGGAAATATTTATAAGGATTTGGTCAAATTGAACACTTTTTACACTACCAAAATCTTAGCCAAAACTCTCACAGGTGATGCCTCAAATGGTAAAACCAACTTATAAATCATTATATTACTAGTTTGGAATACTCAGTGAATGCTTTAGATCTAGTGAATGCTTTAGTTCAAGAATTCCAAACTAGTGATCTTCCTAAAAACACTTTGGCCCACTTCATAAATTACAAACAAGTTGAAAATGAAACTAATCAAGCCTTTGTTAGAAGGTAGAAAACTTTATCAAATGAAGGTGAAAATAACATGGCTGATGATAATATTTTCCATCTCTTTACCAATAACCATTTTCCTAAACTTCAATATCAGGTCTACACTCTTTCTTCACATGCATTAGAGGAGGATATTAACCAAGCTAAATAATAAGATTTCCTTATTCATCAATTCAATCCACCCCAACCTTTTATGGGTTCTCATCTCTTAAGAACAAAAATCATAATGTTACCAATGATGGTGTTATAGATTCTTATGACACCATTCACAATATTAAAGTTGTTATTCTTACCCCTTTGTCAAAACCAACTTTTCTTTTTCAAAAATATACCAATCCTCACTTATATTCACCAAATAACATTAATGTTCATATACCTCTATCCTCAACTAAATTTATTAATACTTTTCCATGATAACTTGACCCTATCCATCCTATGAAATCCTAGTATGATTGTAACAAGTTTTGTTGGTTTCACGCTAGTGTGGGTCATTCTCATGAGACATGTAGACAACTTTGTAATTTAGCTATGTATTTTCTTCTAGGTCCTAATTTTGATCATGATTTTATCATTCAAAAGTGTTGAAAAGCTTATGAAAATGCTTTTAAGGACTATAAATCACATGATAAATATCAAGCCTTAAACCAATCTAATGCTCATTTGGCTATCTACAAATACCCTCTTCATAATCATCAACCTATCTAAGACAATCAAGATAAAGCCACCCCTTCCACTAATAATGTATAAAATATTGTTGAGCCTAATTTAAAAGAGAATATGGTTAAAATGACTAATATGCAAAGGGTGGTTACTTTTATTGATTCCCAACCTATCTAAACTCCTCTTTCATCTAGAACATATCGTGTTATCCAAGATTCTTCTCCAACTCATTTAAATGAGCTAGGGAAAGATGACCTTATAAATTTTGATGATATAATATCTAATTATCCCTTAGATAACACTTCCTTTTTTATTTTTACCACTCCTCCATCATCTTATAACACTAATGATTATCAATCTTCTACTAACACTTCTACCATTTCTCAAAATCAACTTGAATCAAATACATTATCATCACAACATAATTTATAATCTTGTTCCAAACCTTATTATTCTTATCAACATAAATTCTAAATCACTTCAACTCTTCCTTTAAAGTATCTCCTTAATCATTATGCACATATATAAAATAACCTTATTATGGGCTATGATGAGTGGGATCCCATCATAGAACTCACTAGTTTCCCATCCTAGATTTTGTTCCTTGAGCTTATGAGGACTTATCCATGTAATAAAAAACATCTTATGTATCTATTATTTGATATGAATATCCCTCATCCTCCCCTAGTAGGATGGTAAGCAACCTTATTTGGATCCAAGGATAGTATATTATAACAATGTGAAGAGGTGTCTATCAACATTGATGAAACTATGGACACTTCTCTTTTCTTAAAATTTATTATAACCTCTATGATTCCCAATGAGATTCTAATTCATGTGGATGATCCTCCCTTATTAATTAGTGTTCAAATAGGTGATATCCAAGTTAATCATGTATTGATTAATGAGGGTTATGACACATGTGTTGCCTCTCTCGACTTCATTAAGACCCTTAGATATTCAAAATGCAATATAAAGTCTATATGTAGTACCTACAAAGGATATGATAGAAGTAAAATTCCTCCTCTATATTGTGTGTGGTTTCCCATTACTATCTCACCTATCATCATCTGTATGAAGGTGATGATCATTAACTTTACACTTTCTTATAACATCTTACTTGGTAGGTCGTGGATTCGCCATATGAGCGTTGTTGCTTCTTCTTCCTACCAATGCTTTAAATTCCCTCATAATGGAGCCATTTATAGGATTTTGGTTGAAATTAACCCTTATAATTTCAAATAATTCTAAGATTGTGGTGTCTTAAATATTCCTACTCTTGAACCTTTGCCCAACATTCCATTCTGTGAGTCTTAGCATCTTAATTTTCCCATTAATTCAACTTGAGGTTAAAACAGACATCCCAAAATCATTGGTAACATTCTTCCTAACCTATTAGATTATTATTATGATGATCTTAATGAGATTAACCTAAATATTAAAAAAATTGATCTCTCACCTCACCTCATCTCACAACTTCCTACTTCCTTGTAGCCTCATTTTTATAAGCCTCTTTGCGATGATATTCCTATAATCTTGACTAAGACTTGGAATTATATTCACCACACTTCCTCAGATGATAAGGTCATCCATATTTGTGTCATTTATCTTCACACCCTAGATTATGATTGTTAGATAGAGTTATTATCTAGTTAATACCAGATTCTTAAATCTGCTTAACATTAATTATCAACCCAGTGTACATAGGATTTTCAAGGATGTCATCACATATATGCATTATTGATTCATAGGATAAATTAATTTATGGTTGTATTATGATAAACTTATACTTATTTTACCATATAGATATACAAGAAAATTATTATAATAGAATGTAAAAATTCTTCACACTTATGAGTCACACATGTATCACACTTTATATAATTGAACTAGTAATGAAATCAAATCACACATCAAACTTTAATCAAAGAAGGGTTAGGATATTCATTTCAATTAATTTCAAGGAGACCCTCCTCATTTAGAACTGAGTTCCAATCCTTCTCTAAGAGACTTACAAAATCTTCTTACAAAATTAGCTTTTTCATCACTCAAATTTGTAGCAATTAAAGATTGTTATAGTAGATTAAAATATTCCAAAAATTAGAATGCAATTAATTTATAAAATTCCATCCTCCCAAATATAATATAGGTTATACCATTAAATACATAAGGAAGTTTATTAGTTATAACCAAAAATATTAAACTAGGAAAGGTAAAAATACTTTTAACTAACACAGTCAACCTTTAAGTGGTTAGTAACTTAAAGTAAATTATTTTTAGGCTTGACTAGGAAAATGAAAATATATGATGCTTTGTTATTTTGATTATTTCTTTCTTTTTCATTCTCCTTGTCTTATTCATCTTTTGGTAGCACATCCAAGTTTATTTGCATGTGAGGGGTATGTACAATTATTATGGGGGATTCTCTTCAATCAATTGATTTGTTTCTAAGATAGTTAGATGTGTCCTTAAAATATAATTACTTATTATCATATAAATGGTTTGTTATATGTAGCAGCTATAGGCTCCTATTAGTGTAACCCTATAGTTGTTATAGGCAACCTATAGGTGAAAGCCTATAGTTGATATGGGAAACTTGTAGGTGAAAACCTATAGTTATTACAAGAAACCTACAGGTAGAAAGCCTACATCTTGATAGTTGCTACAGGTTAGAAGCCCCTTTTGTTATAGGTTTCTATCTAAGTGCTATGACCAAGTAAGATTCCTATAGTATTATTATACCCTTCAAATCTCTATTAAATAAGTTTAAACAAGTATAATCTAACAAAATAAAAATCATCATCAATCCATAACATAAGATGTATATATTAATGCACACATATAATCATTAATTCATTAATTTACATAAGTCATGGATAATTATAAGGATTCATAAAGGAAAAAGATATATAATTAGGTATGGATGAGGCTATAAATAAAACAATTAGTGGCCTCATCACACCCCCCACTTAATCTCTTATTTGTCCTCGAGCAAGCATTCTCTGTATTTTGAGTCCATAGTATTTGTTAAAATCTAAGGGATCAATAAAACCCATATTATAAAAGATATAAAAGCATTTAACATCATCTATGCTTTTCCACCTTTTCTTTTCTACTTCTTTTTCAGTTGGCACATTCCCTTCCCAATCAAGAATTGGGAACCAAAATATGGGTGGATGAAACATCAACCCTAACTAACTTATCCTCCTTTTCTAAAGAAGCCCAATGTACATATATACTATGTGTAATGCCTTTTTAAGGTTGTGAGGGGAATAAGGATCTTTTCTTTTTAGGGCATCTGAAAGCTATACCCATCTATGAAAACAAGAAACAAAAACTTATTTTCCATCTCCCTCCATGAGGTTCAAGTAGTGGTTCTAGACCTTAATTATTTATTTATTACCCATGATTGTGGAGTATGTACATTTATAAAATCAATCCATTAATTTATTATAACTTATGAATCAATAGATTCACCCCTAATCATTAGGTTAACCTCTTTTTCTTTCTCTGAATAGTTGTTGACCTATTTTTATCTTCTTGTTTGATTGAGGACATATGAGGTTAAGGAATTTAATTAAACATCCCCTAGGTATATATTGGGATTCCAATTTGTGTCATGTGGCACAACATACTGATGCATGTAAAACTCACTCAATTATGCCTAAAAATTAGGGTTAACATTTCGATGGACCTCAAAGAAAGACTTAGGATCACATACCACGTAGGACTAATCATTATATATCCTATCATATTTGAATATGAGCCACCTTTCCTCTAAGTATACATCATATACCCTAGAGGGTGATCTAAATTCCATTAACATCTCAGTGGTCTCATGCATGTTAATGATATTTTCTTTCAAATAAGTGATCTTAGTCTCAACCTTTTTTAGGCTTTACTTTAAATCTTCCTGGTGCTCCTTTTCTTTAACATATACTTTAAACCTTTGTATCAACTACTTATAGTAAGTTTCATCATCTTTAAACTTTTCCTAAAAAAACTAAAAAGGTCATCAGTTTTACCTACTAGCCTAGTATTTGAGAGGTCTACATCAATCACTTCTTTTACCATAAGTAGTTTTACAGTGGTCTCTATAGGATAAAAATTATTATGGAATGGCTCCAAAACTAGAACATTATCCATTTTAAGTTCCTTTATTGGTACACTAATTCCATTTATAGGTAAGGTGGATGAAGTTACTACATGAACTTCTAAAAGAGTTGCTACATGCTCTTCTAATTTCCTTTCCTTGCTTGACTCTTCTTTCATAGATGTCTCTATAAATTATGCTACCCCTAGAAGTATTTTTAGGCCTCTTTTGCCTTTTAACTTTGCTATTTTATTAATCAAACTATGTATCTCTTCCATGGCTTTTTCTAAAGTTTTAAACTCCTAGTCATGAGGAATTATGTCTTTCTCTACTACTTCTTCTATGGTCATTTATTAAAGCAATTCTTCTTCTTTTATAGGTTGATTTGACATTCTTAATTCTTTTATATACCTTATTTGTTTAAGTAGATCCATGTCTTTCTCTATAAATCTAGGTTTCTCAGGTAATTACATTTCCTCTTCATTTGTAGAGTCTTCTTCAATAGACCACTTTTCTATATCAAACCCATCATAGGTCTTACAAATTATAGGCTCCTTCTTCCCTTCATCCTCACTAATGTTTATAGGTGGGGATGTTAGGGTTATATTTTTTCTTTTAATTCTATGAGACCTCCTAGGAGGAGGTTTATTTCTCTTTGATGTAAATGGATTCTTCTTTTTAGTATTCTTATTTTCTTAGGAGGGGGAGATATTGAGACTTGTTCTTCCTATGGAACTGGTGATGGAAGAACTTTTTCTCCTTTTGAAGGAACCATGGTGGAAGAATATACTTTTTATTATTAAATAGTTTGAATAACAAGAGAATAAATATTATACGAATTTATTTTGGTGGAATTTCTTCATGCATGTCCTTGAGAGGTAGCACTAACTTTCTTCATCTTCTCTTGCCTATAACAACTACAAGTGAAACTGTAGTGGCTATAAGTTGACTAATTATACTAGTTCCTATAGTAACCTCTTATGATGTTTATTAGACATGTCCCTTAGGAGATTCCCCCTCATTTTTTTCCTCTTCTTGCTGAGGTTCACTAGTCTTTAGGGTTAGAAATTATTCCTAGGTAAGGTTAGATCTAGTATTTCTTATTCCTTGTTTAACCAAAAACCAAATCAGACAATGATGAGACAAGGATTTTTCTACCCCCTTTTGTATTCTTTAGAAATTTTATTCAGGATATTCTATAAGTGGTTTGGGACATTAATAGTCCTACCATGCCTTAAATGATTCAAAATTTTGAATTTTAGAGTATATATCAAAGAGTACCTTCCTTCACATATTAGATATTTGATGATATATGAGGCCACTTCCCTCCCAGATGGGAGTAGACTCAGTCTCTTTACACCTCTATTCTTTAACACTAGACTTTCATTGTCTTGACAAAACTGTTGTCTAGCTAGTTGGCCATTAGGTTTCTCTTCCCAATTTTCCCATGTTCTTGGTAGCTCAGTAACCTAGCTTACTAGTTCTTTTGTAACTAGAAATGTGATTCCAAATACTATCACCTATTCTCCTATAAAAAACCTTTAAAATTATTTAGTGATTTTAAAAAAATGTTGAAGTTTCTTAAAATAGGTAGCCTATCTAACCCTGTTGAAGACATCTGTCTAGGTCTCCTTGTAACTACCTATGGTTTGAGGGTTCCGTTATCACTAATAAACCTCCCATTTTGGCTAGTTTATCTTCCTGTTGAATTTTTCAAATAGAAATTTCTTCAAAACACCCAATTTTACCTACAAATTTTTGTCTGTATAAAAGCAAGTTTCTTCAATAATGGCATTTTTGGTTACAAATTATAGTAATGTCTTGCTTAGGTCTTTATTTGAATGAGCTATGATCTCAATGTAGGAAACAATAAAATTGATTATTTTCCCATATCAAATATTGGTTTATTTATGGCTAATCATGGGATTTAAATCCACATGTGTAGATTATCCTAAACTTCCTATGATTGATTTCCCACAACATACTTCCTGCCACATAAGTGTCACTTATCCCTAAGTGATATGGTACATGTAGGATGCAAAGAGATATAACATGGTCATTATGAGGTGTGTGTGGTGATTTGACATAGCTTATGACAAAACTTGATGAATAATTTTTTAATGATTAGATATGTTTTTAATATAATACATGTTATATTAAAAAATAAATTAATTTTTATGACTAAAAGATACATCATACCTTTATAACTATTTATTCCTAAGGTTGTGGCATATAAAATCTACATGTGAGTGTTTGCCAGAATGGTAGCTTAGCTTATTATTTCCTCATGAAATTATTACCTTGGTATTCATGATTATGTTGTATTGTTACCCTTAGGTAATTATGTGATCATAGTATCTTGTCTTTTAATTATGCCCTCAGAAACCTACATGCAATCATGATAACCTCCAAAGGACTGGAGGTGTGATCTTATAGTGCTATGAGAGACTATTTCCATCCTTTTATAAGGTAGTTACTATAGATCTTTGTTTGTTAACCAAATCAGATCCTTTATGAACATGGAAGAGGGTGGGTGTGTCATTGATTGCTCTTGATCTCCTCCATATGAGTCTGTTGATGGCTTATTTCTCTTCTATCTTACTCTTAGTGAATGATGATGTTTGCTAATATAATATTTGTTTAGTGAACTTTTAATTTCACAATCAGCTAGTTTATCAAACATGGGATCTGTGATCTAGAAAAGATCATAGATCTCTCTTATTTACATAGTGAAATTATTTTCCATGAAGAGACCAAAAGCTGAGAATGGTTCTTTTGTGTTCTTGTAGCCATAAATTATGGTTTAAAACACTCCAAATGGAGATTAAAAGTATATACCTTTATTGTATAACTTATTTTGTTATTCAAGGATATGGTCATTCCTTAGCGATGCTTGAAGTTTTTTCTCTAATCTTCCTTCACTCATCCTCTATCTTGTCTAGTGTCTTCCATGAATTTCTCAATATCCCATATCCAAAGCCATAGCTCATAGTTTGTGAGGAATTAATCTGTAGCTACTAGAGAGGTGTATATAGGAGTTATGATGTACCTACATTAATTATAGGTTGAGCCTATAGCCACTAAAAAGTTGTGCCTAATGGTGGTGAAGGTGCCTATAACAACTTCATAATATCCTGTAGCAACTGGATGAATTCCTTGATTAACAAAAGTGCCTATAACAATGGTGAGGGTGCTTGTAGCAGTTATGAAGATACACTCTGTGGCTCCAAGGGTACCTATAACCCCCTTTTTCTAGAGTTATTTCTTTCTTGTAGTAACTACATGTTGAACCCATAACTACTAAAAATTGAGGTTTAAAGCATCTAAATGGAAAGATGTGTTATAAGAAGATAAGTAATTTTGCTCAAAATTATTCTATATTATCCATTTTTGGTTTTTACCCCTAAATATCCAGTAAGCTAGTTTTCTATTTAGACCCTTTTTTATAGTTATAGGTAGCCAACAAGCTAGTTTTGTCCCCAAAAACTACCAATAATACCCAAAAGGGTTTTCATTGTTAGATTTTTTTTATGATTCTAACTGCTACCTATAGTAAAATGTTTATTTTGGGTCCTTGTCATTCCATCTATGAGTTTGAAAAGTCAAGGACTATGTGAAGATCTTAGTCTTCATGCCAGAGGAGGGCTATTATGTCCTTCTCTCCTTCTTAATCTACTCGTTAGCTAGTTCTCCTTATGGCTAGTGAGACATCATGTTGATCTAGCACATCATTGAATCCATTTTCTAATTACTTACATACCTACTTGGTAGATTATTCTTGAGTTAGTGGCTTTTTATATAATTTTAGCCTATATCCATGACTAGTAGATGGAGTCTTATAAGATCAATGGTTTAGAGTTACATTGCTCCATTATCGTGAATATGCTCAATCTCAAATGGACCAAGCCTTCTAGTCTAGATTTTGCCCTTGTAATCCTTGTATTTTGAATTAAAAAGAAAATCTCAATCTCCTGCATTAAATTATTTGGTCTTAATATGCCTATCATGTCATCTAATCCACTACTATTATACAAGTTATATGTTTTATAGTGCCTATTGTTTGTATTTATCCAAGGTATTAAGTTACATAAGCCTTTCTTTCTATGATTTAGATATATCCATCCTAAGTTCTAATGCTACTCATAGGATTTTGTGCTCAAATTCAATTGGTAACATAGGTTTCTTCCCATAGTCCAACTATATGGGGTGAATCCTATAGTAGTCTTCCATGTGATTCTATACACCTAAATAGCTCTAAGAAGTCTAGCCTCCCAATCCTTATGGGATATACTAATAGTCTTGATCAAACTATTTTCTAACTCTCTATTGGTGAATTCAACTTATCCATTTGACTGTTGATGATATGGAGTTGATTTTTTATGCCTAATCTTGTATTTTTGGACTAGACTGGTAATTAAACTAGTAGTAAATTATGGTCCTTGATCAGTGACTATCTCTCATGGCACACTATATCTTGCGAATATTTCTTCATAAAGGAAAGCTACCACCTTTTCATCCCTAGTATATGTAAAAGTCTTTACTTCCACCCATTTAGTGACATAATCAATACATACAAGGATGTACTCTTTGCTATTTGATTTTGGATCAAAAGGTTCTACAAAATCTAGGCCTCATTTTTAAAATGGTTCAAGCACCATTTGAGGCTTATAAAGCATTTCATCTAAACATGTGGGTCTCCCCATATGTTGACATATAACACAATGATTCGTATACCTTATTTCATCTTTATGGAGTGAGGGGAAATAATAACATGTATTTAATATATTTACTATTGTACCCTTGGCTACAAAGTACCCTCCACAAGGTTCATCATGACAAGATTTAAATATGTCTAAAACTTTAGCTTCTCTAAGACATATTCTAATGATGGAGTCAGGCCTAGTATAAAAAAGAAATCTAGATAACCAAGAATAGCTACCACTTTTCTGAATCAAAGCTCTTTTTGGTTTAGGAAGTGTTGTAGAAGTAACCTTGTTACACGATAGTTAGAAATACCATCATATTAAGGTATGGTAAGGGTGGGAGAATATGTGCTCATTTGGAAATGAGTAATCCACTTGGTATCCTCTTGAGGGATTGTAGTCATGATAAGAAGTCAAACACAACATTATCCTTATTAGACTTATCTATAATAGTTAGATCAAATTCTTGTAATAAGAGAAACCATCTTATCACTCTACCTAAGATAGTTGGTTTGTTCATAAAGTACCTAATTGTTGCATGGTCTATATGAACAAAGACTTGGTACCCTATTATGTAGTGATGTAACTTATTGATAGCATATACTACTACCTAGAATACTTTTGTAGTGATTATGTAATTTAATTTTATTGCCTGTAGGTTCTTACTTATAAAATATATGGCATAGCTGAGTGCTTCTTATTTTTAGCCTAGCATAGCTTTCAAGGTATTAGCTAAAGAATCTATGTGAATATAAAAGGGAAGATTACAATTAGGACCACATAGAACTGGGGTGGTGGTCAATAATTCCTTCAATTATTTGAAAGTTGTATCATAGTCAGGAGTCCATATTAATTCAACATCTTTAGTTAGGAGAGTAAACAATGGTGATGATACTTTGCTAAAATTATTGACAAATATTTTGTAGTAACTAGCATCTCTTATAAAAATCCTAACATCCTTTTGTTTTTGAGGTATAGAAAGATTTTTTTATGCTGATTTTTGCAAGGTAAACATTGATTCTTTTAGCAGATACATGGTGGCTTAAGACAATGCCTTATATTATTAACATGTAGCATTTATTGTGGCTTAAGGACAAATGGTTCTCTTTATAGTATTATATTACAATATTTAGGTTTTTTATGAACTCATCAAATGTTTCTCCATAGACAATGAAGTCATCCATGTAGATTTATACACATTCATTGGCTACATCTGAAAAGATACTCAAGATAGCCCTCTAGAATATTGTAAGATCTTTACACAACTCAAAAGGCAATACAACTTAAGCATAAATACCCTAGGGAAAAGTGAAGGTGGTCTTCCCCTGGTCTTCAAGATCAATTCTAATCTAGTTGTAACCACTGAAGCCATCTAGAAAGGCAAAATATTTTTTCCCTACTAGTGTGTCTAGCACTTGATCAATGAATGGTAGAGAAAAATGATCCTTTCTAGTTGTTGCATTAATTTTCCTATAATCTATGCAAACATGCCACTCTCCATTTTTATTGGTTATAATTACCAGTGGTGAAACCCATTCACTATCTAAGATGGGATATATAAATCCAAAGATTAGGAGTTTTTTGTAGTTCTAATTTGACTATTTCTCTAAGGGCTAGATTCATCTTACATTATGGCTATCTAATTGGTTGGAACTCCTCTTTTATATAGATGTGATGTATGTATGCTTCTAGGTTAATTCCTTGCATATCCTCATAATTCCATATAAAAGCATGTTGGTTTGCATGTAACATGCTGACTAGGTGTTATTCCTCATTTGAATCCAACTTGTTATTAATAAGCAATGCTTTTCCTAGAGAAATTTTAATTTTTTTTGTGAGTAATTTCATCATTTATAAATTACTAATAGATCTAGTTTATTTGTATCTATGAGGTAGTAAATGATGGAATTTTTCTTATATAGATACATAGATTTATCTTCTTCGTAGAGGTTGGCAAATGGGCACTTTACACATTGTAGGTTATTATAATTTTTAGGATTAGTCTAGTAATTATTTTGGAGAACATTTTATAGAATTGTATCTTCCTCTTGATCATCCAAGAAACGTGCATGGTCTATGGTGAATAAAAGAATCAAAGAGGATGTTCTTCTTCATCTTCTTTAGCCCATAATGTATACTCTGATTCCAAGAATGGTTGTGCTAGAGGATAGAGGACCAACTTCTTAGTGTGGTTACCATTGGAATCAACATGTTACCTAATCTATAGATGATGAAGGCATCTACTATGGTAAGCCAAGGTCATCCTAGGATGAATAGGTATCCATATAAACTAGACTTTGGTTGCATCATAATGAATTCTATAAGATACTCCCAAGAATCTATAGTAATGATAAGATATTCAATGACTCCTTGTGGGATGCATGTAGACCTATTAGCCATTTACAACATTGTAGATATGGGATGAATATTATTCAACTATAATTTTTTCATGATTTCAATTGTCATTATATTTATTATAGTCCCCAAGTCTATAAATGTATTGAACAACTAATGGTCATGGATTTGGACTGTTACTATTGAACATCCTAGATCTGAATATTTTTTTGGTAGGGTGTTCCCAACATAATGTCTACCAACTGGCCAATCACATGCACTATATTGGGATCCTTCTTCTTCCTGCTAGGTTTACATACACATAGGTATCTTACAACTTTGGAATATATGGGCACATCTTTGATGGCTTGAAAGAGAGAAATTTTAACACAAATTCTTGAGCTACCCTATGAAGACAAATTTAGACTTAGTTGTGTGGCACCAAAGGCTAAGACATTTTAGAAATGGTGGGGCTACTACATTAGTGGATTTATTTATTGGTCTAGAAAGTTCTTGTGGTGGTGAAGGTGGGTTAGCATGATCTTCTAGAGTTTTTTGAGATGAATCCATTATTATGTGTGGGGTTGGCGGTAGTATAACTCTTTTTGAATGTAGGTAAAATTTATTGATGTTCACCATATATGTTGGGTATTGAACAGGTTCAGTACTGAATATCAATTACACTAACTTATTTGTAAGATTATGTATGGGTTAAGTAGGGAGCTGATTAGGCTTGGTGTAACTTGTATATTGGGCATAAGAGTAGGAGTTTGTTTTTATTTTTGTGGAGGGAATCCTCCCTAATATTTTCCCTAGGGATGATTGGTTACCTAGGGCTACTGCCACTAGTTTGTGAGGTGTGGTCCTTGGGGTGGATACCAATCTTATATCCAATATGGGAATACATTTGTGAAGGTTTATAGGAGGTGAAGGGGTGGATTTTTTTAGGTGACTTCCATCTAGTATTAGGAAGTGTAACGTTCATCTATGAATAAGTCCAATTAGGAGTAGTATTTGGAAATTGTGAATTAAAAAAGGATAGAATTTACAAAAGGTGGATTTTGTCCCATACCTAAATAAGATAGTCATAGAACCCATAAATTTATTTGTGAAACATTGAAAACTTAGTCCCCATCTCATCCTGTAGTATGCATCTCTACTATTTATAGTTCTTCAGCTATGATGTTAACTACTTTAGCCCAAACCTTGTGATACCTACAATCTATCTACTTCTTACAGTCCAGAAAATAGATGGTCAAAGTTTGATCCAAGGCTACTTTTTTTCACCTTATGTGTAGGATATCTATTTAGGTGGCCAAGTGACTAATGATATCATGTTTCATGTCTTGTAACAAGTTACTAACTTCAAATTTTGATAAGCCACTTGTAACTATTAGTGGAAGCTTACTGCCATGGACTTTGTTTATGGTAGACCTGGAATAATTTTTTCTTAGCTATTTGATGTCTATGAATGTTATTTGGGAGATATCTCCCCCACTCATTAGGTCCAAGGATTCCAAAAAATATTCTCTAAATATTCTTAGCAAGATGAGTTTTAGAGGCTCTTCTCCTAATGCACTTTTCTTAAATTTCTATACACAAAACATGAATAATTTAATGTAGTCTTCCAAAGATTTATTCTCTTCTTGAGTCATCCTGAAGATGTCATTTATTCTATAATTATTCCTTATCCATGCTTCTAATACTTAGCTATAAACTTTTTTTTTCATGTCTTCCTAATTTTGGACTAAATTACTACCCAATCCCAAGAACCAATGAAGTGCTGAGTCTTTGAGGATGGTAGGAAAAAGTTTCAATTTTTGTGCATCCTACCTATAGTCATAGCTTCTACAAAGGATATAAAATTCAAACAAAAATGTGTCTAGGTATTTTGATAATATACCTTTGAAATTCGACAAGGTTAAGGGTGGGATATTTTTTATTTGTGTTACACCCATTACATATAGAATAGGATATTCAAAAGTAACTGTGTCTAGATCCCTATTGTCTTCTACAAATTTCCTTCTCCATTCATGATGGATTTTCTTATGATATGGATACCAAAGGTATTAAGGATAAAATATTTAAATTTTGTATTAGTCCTTTGGTCAACATGATATTAAATGTTTATCTATTGACTTGTACTCTTTTTACTAAATGAAAAGTCTGAAGACTTTCCTAAGCTTTCTTTGATTTATTCAAGAAAGCCTTGTTGGAATGCTATTCTAATGTTGCTCTCTAGAGTGTTTGGTTCATGTTGTTATTCCCCTTTGTTTCTTCTTAGTAACTCAGCTAATGCTTCCTCTACTTATGTTTCCTCTTTCAAAGCCAATATTAATTCTTCTACAAGTTGCCTCCTTAGGTTTGTAGTGTTCCCTTCTTTAAGATCCCTCCAGATTATGGTATATTTTTCAAAAAGATTATTAGTTACTATAGATATTTTTGGTTCTTTCTCAATAGTAAATTTTGGCTTGTTTAGTAGGAATATCCCTTGAGAATATCTTTATCTTTGCATAAATGGTGAGCCACTCCTTCAGATGTCCTATCCCTTCCTGCACAAGGTTAGTTTTTTTTTCTTTTATTTGGTGTTTTAGGGGGGTGTTTCAAAATGAGCATAAATAAAATGTAGTAAATAAAAAATGAAGGAATGCGTAAATAAAAATAACAAGAATTGAAATTTTATGCCTAGAAAGAGTAAAATTATCTAATGAAAGTAGGAAATGAAAGTAATAAAGTTACTCTAAAAAGTAGTAAAGTTATTTAATGAAATAAGGAAATGAAAGTAGGAAAGTTACTTTATAAAGCAATAAAGTTATCTAATGAAAGTAGTAAAATTAATCTAAAAAATAATAATTGACAACCTCCCTAGTAATGGTGCCAAAATGTTGGATAGACTTATTACCTAGTTAATACCATATTTTTAAATCTGCTTAACAATAATTATCAATCCATTGTATATAGGCTTTTCAAGAATGTCAGCACTATATATGTATTATTGATTCATAGGTTAATTTAATCTATGATTATAGTACAAAGAAATTATATTGATTTAACCATATAGATATACAAGGAAATTATTATAATAGAATGCAAAAATTCTTCACACTTATGAGTTACACATGCATCACACTTTATATAATCAAACTAGTAATGAAATCAACTCACACAACACACTTTAATTTAAGAAGGGTTAGGATCTTCACTAAATTTTTTCTAGGGGGGCCTCCTCATTCAAAAGTTAGTTTCAATCCTTCTCTAAAAGACTTACAAAAGCTTCTTATAGAATTAGCCTTTGCATTGCTCAAATCTATAACAATTAAAGATTTCTATAGTAGATTACAATATTTTATAAATTAGAATGCAATTACTTTCTAAAACTCCATCCTCCCTAATCTAATATAGGTTCTTCCATTAAATACATAAGGTATTTTATTAGTTATAACCAAAAACACTAAACTAAGAAAGGTACAAATACTTTGCAGCTAACCCAATCAACCTTCAGGTGGTTAGTGACTTAAAGTTACTTATTTTTAGGCTTGACTGGGTAAAGGACAATAAATGTTTCTTTACTATTTTGTTTCTTTATCTCCTTTCCATTGTCCTTATCTTATTAATCCTTGAGAAACACATCTAAGTTTCTTTGCATGTGAGGGGTTCATACAAATATTATGGAGAATCCTCTTCAATGATTTACTTTGTTTCTAAGATAGCTAAATGTGTCCGTAAAAGTTAATTACTTATTATCATAACAATGGTTTATTCTTTATAGTGGCTATGGGATCTTGTAGGTTTAAGTATGTGGTGTTTATGGTTAACCTATAGGTGAAATACTATAGTTGCTATCGGAAACCTATAGGTGAAAACTTGTAGTTTCTATGAACAACTTGTAGGTGGAAATCTTGTAGCTTGGTAGTTGATATGGGCTGGAAGCCCCTTTTGCTACATGCTTCTCTATAAGTGATATGACCAAGTAAGATTCTTGTAGTCTTATTATACCTTTCAAATATATATTAAATAAGGTTACATAAGTATAATTTAGTCAAATAAAAATAATCATTAATCCATAACACAACACGTATATATTAATGCACACATGTAATGATTAATTCATTCATTCATTTACATAAGTTATGGATAGTTTTAGGGATTCATATAGGAAAAATATATATAACTAGGTATGGATGAGGATATAAATATAATAATTAGTGGCCTCATCAATGATGATGGTTATTCTCTAGATGATCCATTTTTTAGGTGGTCTTGTACAGGCCCATGATGTCAAGATTGTCTGTTATCATTCTTATTTGCTTGAGTCTTGATATGTATATTCTCATTTTCCCTCATTTATAGTTCTTAAATTTAGAATTTTTTCTCTTTATCACATGGTAGATATGGCACCAACACTTCTATTTTATGAGTATGCTCATATATCATGTTATAATCGAGCCTTATCATTTTGATAGGTACCCTAATCATTATAGCTAGATTACTTCTGATATTAGTGTGACCCTTATTAGACCTTCTATATATCTTGCTTCTCCCTCAGTAGATCCCTTATTAGAGCCCATTCCCACTCCCATTATATTTGAGCTCATCCTTGATCCTATTATAGTTTATCCTATTCCCACTCCTACTCTTGCTGAGCCTACCCTTGCTTCTCATCCCATTGCTCCTTTCATTGAGCCTAGTTATGTTCTTCCTCCATCAACACCTTTTCTTGATGATGGTTTGATTCCATTGCCTTAGATGGCTATGTTTCCCACCAAATGGGTTGAAAAGTCTTCTCCATCTTCTTCCACTCTTGTTACATCTCCTTATATGAGTGCTTCTCTTAAGACCACTCATAAGCATATCTGTTGCTTTCATGGGATAGATAATTATTCTTCTACCCATTGTCACAAGTTATGATAGTATATTAATACTTTGCATCCTTCATCTCCTTCCTTGGATAAAACCATGCCTCCCCAAATGGTCTACCTAATTATACCTAAGTATGGTGAGGTGTATTATATATGGCAACAATATGGAACCCATCACACTAATGGTTGTTGCTCCCTTTAACAACACCTTAAGGACCACCTTATAACTATTCCCACACCTTCTTTCATTCCTATGATAATTCATCCCTATAAGAAGGATTTTGATTCTTTTCCTATGCCTTCACTTCTAGTGGCTCCATCCCCTCTTATGATCCCTTTGTCACATTATTTACCTCCACCTATGATTCCTTCACCTGTGGACCTTTCCTCACCCATGGATCCTTATCCATTGGTGATTATTACATCTCCCATAGATCCCGTTCCCACTCATTATCCCAAACATCCCTCACTTGATTTCCTTCTTCAACATGATCCATTGACAATTCCTACTTTTTTGGTTGAGGATATTAGAAGGGAAGTATTTTCCTAGTTTTAATTAAAGATTGATGAGACATTAACTATAGTTCGCATCCAACTTCATAGAGATTTATCTGATGTCTTGCATAATGTGTGTGGGTAGATTTATTAGTATTTATAAGCACATGCATGGTGCTTTTACATTTAAATTTTGATTGGACATGTGCTCCAATTTTATTTTTATCTCTCTGTTATATCATTGGATGTTGTGTTATATTCACATTTTTTCTTATATAGTGATTTTACCTTTTGTACTATATCTTTTTTATATTGTCATTTATATTTGCATATGATTGTCTTTATTTATCATTATTTTCTCTTTCTTTCTTGAGTTTTTATCAAAACTCTCCTTTAGGATTATTTACTCTCTTATCTTTATTTTACACAATTATTGGTCATTGCGACTTACTTATACCAACCTTGTTCTTTTTGGCCCTTATTTTTTGTTACCATGTTATCAGTTATCAAACAATGCATCTTGTTATACTTTCCTTTCACCAATCCACCTTTGGATCGCCTTTTTCCCTTCTTCCTTTTTTGAAAACTAAGCATATACATGGTTGAGACTTGATATCACATGCTAGTTCATTGTTAATCCTAAGTGTCCTAGTCAGTCTTTATCTTTGGTTACTTATCTTCCTTTAACATTATCCTAAATCTCATTCATGTATATCACTACATATCTCATGATTGGTCATTCCAAATCCATATGGAGGAGGAATCTTTAAAATCCATACAAAGTTAAAATCCAAATCATTTTACAAAACGTAATTATATAAAAGGAAAAAATATTCTTAAAAGTCAAATCACACTAAAATACATGATTCAAAGCACATCTTCTTCTTCTTCTAGTCAAAGCTCAAACTCCATAGTTGGGCTTATAATAGAGTTGAGGTATTTTGACGTCTGGTAGGCCAGTAGATTAGAAAAAGAGAATAAAAGTATATTTTAGTGCTACCAACTTTCTCATGTAAGTACCCAATCTTCATAGTAGACTGATGACTTTGTAAGGGGTCCTAAAGAATGAGGAACATGTCATGGTAAGGTAGGTCCATTTTACATTTTATTGTACTAATACACCTTCATAAGTTGATCTTAGTAGCATGATTATTACATACAAAGCTTTGTGTCTATATAAAACAAGTTTTTTGTGTACATTGATGGTCACTAGTCACTTAGTGTCTTCTCATGTTTGTAGTATGCCTCTTGCCTCTTAAGGTCTTCTCATAAGATTCCTACATTATGCTTTTTACATTCCTTATATCCCTCATATTTCCACTTTATAAATATTGATTTTCCTATTGATCACTCCCTTTGGGATTACATTTTTGAGTTACTTTGTAAGATAGTGGATCAGATGCGACATTCCTCACAAATTACCATTATAGCACCTTCCTATTAGCCACATCCTTTGTTAATTAATTGTTTTTATACCATTTGTGCCCTTTTACATACCTTCCATTTTATTCTATTGTTGTCATACTTCCCAACATGATTTAGTATGATTTTACTTATTTTAATTTGGTGCAAAAATATTTCACTTTGATTTAAAAACAAATTCCTTTATTTTACCATTTTGTTTTACCATCCCTTTGTTATTTAGACTTAGTAATTTTCTTTTTATTACACATTTCCCAACTTAAAATAGTGTGTTGTACTTTTTTATTGATTATATTTTACCAAGTCTTTTTTTCCTTTTTTTTTACCCATGCACATGCTCTACATAATGCTAGAAAATAAACTAGATCTCATATATTTCTTATAAAATATACTACAACAGCTAAATACATGTGCAATAAAGAAATATATCCAAAGCATATATAACCAAAACCATGATAAAAACAACATACACAATCAACATCAATATGCCAAAATGATATTGTTGTACCCAACACCCCCTTTTTCCATAGGGAAATAGGGACCCACCTTTTTCAAACTATGGTCTTCACTTTAAACTCCATCTTCTATATGTTTATGCAAATTCTAGGAAAAGATCATGATTTTAACTTTTATATTTTGGTAAGATGGTATTGTGTTTTCATAAACTAAATATTTTTTTCTATCAACTTTGTTACTTAGATCTAATTTTTGTGGACTTATGTTTTCATGGACCAACTTTACTAGCATCTTGGGATTTATTCTTTCAAGACTTTTATCATAGACCTATCTATGTTGTGGAAATTTTTGCAAACATTTTTTCTAAAATAATTCCCTCAAAGGAATTGGGTCTGTGTGTCCTTTTCCCTATGAAAACACTCTTTGGGAATTTTGTCTTGGATCATTTTCCCCTATGAAGTAGACCCTTCATGCATTTTTTCCATGAAGTAGACCCTTCAACCATTCCACTTACCCTTTTGGAAATTTACTCCAAATCCTTTGTCCTCTAGGACTTATCCTTTGGGATTTTGTTCCAAGCCCCTTTGCTTTGAAAAAGATCCTTTAGCCTTTTTGTATGACCATTTTATCTCTTCAAAAGTTCCCTTTAGAACTTTTGAAAGTGTCCATCCTTTTAAAATTCCTTCAAGACTATTATCCTGGGACTTTGACCTTTAAAACCATTCCTTTGGACATTTTTTTTGATGTATTTTTTCCTAAGCCAATCAAGATCCCTTTGACCTTTTTGTATGACCATTTTATCTCTTCAAAAGTTCCCTTTAGAACTTTTGAAAGTGTCCATCCTTTTAAAATTCCTTCAAGACTATTATCCTGGGACTTTGACCTTTAAAACCATTCCTTTGGACATTTTTTTTGATGTATTTTTTCCTAAGCCAATTAAGATCCCTTTGACCTTTTGTCTAAGACATTTTTCCTAAGGAAATAAACCTACCTTTTAGGATTTATGAAATATGTCCTTCATCCTTTTTTTTGCAATCATTTTTCCTGATATAATTCCTTTAGGAATTTTGAAAATGATTTTTTGCCCTTCGAATTACCCTTTAGAAGTTTTGTCAAGGATGCATATTCCTTTGGAATTTTTTAACATACCCTTCAGCTTTTTGAAAGTGTCATTTGGGAATTTTGTATTTACCCTTCAAGACTTTTGTAATGGCCTTTTTCCTTGCAAGCCTACCCTTTGGGACTTTTTTAATGACCTTTTTCACTTTGATCCTGCACTTCAGGAATTTTTCCTAGGCCCTTTTTTTTCAAGCCAATTCCTTCATACTTTATGTCTTAGACATTTTATATGACACAAATATCCCAAAATAATTCCCTTAAGTACACATGCTCTTCAAACTTTCTAAACCTACCCTTTAGACATTATGAAAATGACCCTTTGACCCTTTTTAAAGTGACCATTTAGCCTTCAAGAATTCATCTGGAAACCTTTTCCCTCCAAGAATTACCCTTCAAGACTTTTGTCTCAGGCCTTTTGTCCTTTGACCAATTATTTTAAACATTTTGTCTAAGATATTTCTCCCTTTGACCCCTTCTTTCATACATTTTATCTGAAGCATCATGCCTTTTATCCATTTTAGGATAATCCCTTCAATTTTTCCTTAAAAAATTTTATTTGAGAGAATTGGGTTTTTAGAATAATTATTGTTGACATTTTATCTAAAATAATTCCCTTGATGAAATTCTTACAAACTTTATGTCTCAGACATTTTGTCTGATGAAATGACCCTTTGAGATAATTGTTGCAGAAATTTTGTATGAAATAATTCCCACATATATAAATACCAAAATAATTTCCCTACATAGAAATCCAAAAACAATTCCCCTACATACAAATCATAAAATAATTCCCCTTCACAAAAATCCCAAAAAAATTCCCCTGCACAAAAATCCCAAAATAATTCCCCCATAACAATTACCCCAAGACTAATACCATACTTCCAAGTGGCATCCTTTCTTGGAGATCATTTTCATTATGTCTTGAGCATGATTTAATATTTTAACCAAGGGTCCCAATCATATATTTCTATGATAGGTTATCAAGATTAAATGCAAGAGCTTTTTTTTCTTAGCCCAAGTCCAAATTGTATTTTACTAATACTAAGAACGTAGGTTAGAATATTCATGCTGGGTCCTTTATACATATTTATAAAATTATTATGCTAAGTCATTTTTTATTTTTGCATGGGTAGGGAATTTAGAAGAAATAACACGTGTCAAGTTGAGGAGATTAAATTTGACAATCATATGACCATCAAATTTAACTTTGACAATGTGTCAAACTTATGAGATTAAATTTGATAGTTGCACAAATATCACTTGATGGTAATGAGGATGTCATTTAATAATCATGATAACATCAAATTTAAACTTGAAAACATGTCAAACTTATGATATTAAATTTGATAGTCATGTAAACATCATTTGATGGTCGTGAGGACATCATTTGTTGGTTGTGTAAACATCAAATTTAACCATGACAACATCTAATTTATAGAGTTAAATTTGATAGTTAAGTAGATGTAATTTGACAATCACAAGGATGTTAGTTTATAGTTACATAAACATCAAATTTAACCTCATAAATTACCTATTTTGATTTAAAACTGGACCCAATAGATCAATAGTTTGCATTGATCCATATAATTGATCCAATGGTACGAGATCGACAAAGACTTTTTAAAAGTCCCTGATTAAGTAGAGATTTACTAAGTGGTAATATTGTGTTATTTGAGTATAATTCAAGGTCTAATCCAAGATATTATGACACACATCTACTTGGGCCCATTTGATCAAATGACATGAGAGTGAGTTAAAATATTAAAGCTCTATGAGAGTGATAAGTGTCACCATCATGAGAGCCCAATACACAAATCTAATGACCCATAAAAAGAATTAGGGAGCCAAATGCATATATCTCAGGAACTTTGAGTAGCTACAAAGTGGCACACATATACTGTAGAGCAAAATAGGGAATGATAATTGTCAAAAACATAGGAATCAATGAGTCAAAATCACTAAAATCTAATGAACAATGTCAAACCAATACATAAAGATTGATGGTGCGAGTTCGAGGTGGAATTTTCAAATATCCTAGACTAAATCAAGTTTTAACACGTCACATTTAAAAATATAGTAGGGCTTTATGGATAGAATACATATATCTTTGTATACTTGAGCTATATTTATAAATAAATATTAGGTCTCAAAATTAAGCTAGAGTATGAACATGCATGTCCTAATCTGAACAATGAATATAAAAGTGAAGATCTGATTTCCTTTAAAAATCAAAGGTGAATATGTAATGCATATTTTAGATTATTCATGGCTAAAAATATTGCCACTAGTTCTAAAACATTGGTAAAGATATTTTGGTACTTCATGTATATGTTAGAGTTCCATATGAAGGTGGCTAATCTAAGAGATCAAAAAGTTATTCTCACAACCTATAAAATGAGGCATGTGTACCATCTACCAAAACTACACATGCCTCCTTTTATAGGTTGTGACAAAAACTTGATGATCTCTCAAACCAACCACTCATCCAACTCATGTAGAGATTCACTATCGTTAATAGGACCTATATCTATGTCCAAAAACTTTATCAAAAACTTGCATGCCCTACCTGCTATTCCATCAATAGGTTGTAATAGACCGTATACCTAAAATTCATGCCTTGGAGTGGAGTTTACCCCATTGAGATCCTAAAATGTTAGAGGCTACCTTATTAAGGCTATGGTGTGCATAAAACTTATATCAATAGATACATCATATATATATATATGTATATGTATATATATATATATGTATATATATATACATATATATACATATATATATACATATATATGTGTGTGTGTGTGTATAATGATTTTTTATTACAATAAGTACAACCATATATACAATGCTCCATCTCTATGGTTGAGATCCATCCTATCTATCTCATGTCCTAGCCACGCTACCTACTGAGGCCCCAGTATGACACCTACAAATAGTACATTGTAAAGAGGTCATCCAAGATCTTAGTCCCTTTACTTGTCCTTGTAAGTGCACTACCTATTCCTATACCATCTAGGTCATGGTCACTATATGTGCCTATGTCATTTGCATCATTGTATCTAGATGGATAACTATCTCCTCTATCAAGGCCTACCATGCCTTTATCTTGCATGCACCCATCTCTACTGGTGGTTTCATCCCCTCTCTCTATATTTGTATCTACCTCGCTATGTCCCCTACTAATCTAAATCAGCTCACCTAAGCTAGGGAAGATGGTACACTGGGGTCCTCTAATGTAGTAGGGTCATATGGCTATAGAGTCTCATATAGGACATTATGGAGTGCTCTCCTCATAAGGGACCCATATCTCTCCACCTCATCCTCATATACACCTACAAAATCACACCTAAATAGATATTAGATCATTATTATATCTCACAATATCTATTTATTTTTAGTCTCTATTTCATAATAAAAACTTAAGTAATAATTTAATCATCTTTATTACTATTTATGTCTTAGCCACTATGGTCTCACCATCTACATGACTACTTAGCATAGAATCTCCATCTACACAACCTCTTATAACTTACTCTATAGGTCACCTCCTTAGTATAAATCCATCTATCATGGCTCACATCTACCTCATCTTGCACCTAAGTGGCTTCTCTATCATCCAACTCTCTTATGGATCGCCTATTGGGTCATCAAGGATGGTGATAGTTTTCACTCTCCCTTGTTCCTCCTACCTCTATTGACATTATGTCTTTAATGGTCATAGATCATCTCATTATGGAGTTGGTGAAGGTATCTTTAGTGCCACTACCTCTACACCCTTTTCCTCCTTCTTTACTCCCTATCATGCTCACCCAGTCCATGGTCACTCATAATGTGGTTTGAGCATTGACCTCATCACTAATGGACCTAGTCCCCTCCTCCCATGTGGCTCTCTCACATGCCAATCCCACTACTTAGGTATCAATATCAGTGATGATAAATGAGTTAAGCCCATGTATCTTGGTACTTGTACTACTAGATATGGCTCTCTCTACCAAGTGTACTATTTAACCACCTCTATCCTTATTGTAGTTGGTGAGACTATGTCCCATATTGAATATATAATTGTTATGTGCCTATATGGCTACCATATTATGTCTGTGTCTCATCATATATAGCATTATCATGTGGGGCATGGCCCACACTATCTAGTCCTCTCTCTATGTCCACACTCGAGGTAACCTATCATCGATTACATAGGGTAACCTAACTAGTCGATACATGGGAAACCTCTCATATATCCAAGTCATCATTAATATGATTGATCTTATCAACTTATGCCCTCTAACCAACACCTCATACATATCATATATGAGCTAGACCTAGATCAGATAATTGAGATCATATATTACTCACTCCTTTAGGATCATCTTGCTCAAGGCTACCATGTATAATGGCACCTTGTCATCCAACTTGTGACATAGCATTTATTATGTCACAAGCTCTATCAAAATTTTGATTGATATCTAGAATATATTATGTATATACTTCAAAAATACTAACTCTCTTTCCCATCAATATCATCTTTGAGATTTTAGTCCACAAAACTAAGGCTCTCCTCTCTTCCATATTGTCTAGTATCCCTGTAGTCACTAGTACTCCTATTGATAGCCTTAGAATGGCATGTAAATCCTCTAAAATGATAGCTACCTCTACCACATCCCCATACACATCCTATCTAAAGGTGTTAGTTAGTCATTCCTAGCATCCCAAAAACATGACTAATAGATCAACACTTAGGGGAATCTTACACATATCATATATCCCTCTTACACCTACACATATTAATCTAGTTCTATCTCCTATCATCAAATGCTCCAGTAGCTCTGGTATTCATGACACATCTACCAATCACCAAAATTTGGGTTATTCCTATTATTTCTATGCTAGATTTGCTTTTCACATTCAAGAAAGGGAAATGAGAAACTAAGAAAGAAATGGATGAGGGTTTGTACGTACCCAAATTATAGACGTGCGCACCAAAATTTAGATGTTGTGAGAACTCATCTTTGGTTGTGGAGAATGACAACTGAAAGAAAAAGACACTAAAACACAAAAAATGTTAGATGACAAAAGGGTGGACTGCCAAGCAAGGGCTTGGTCCTAGAAGTGCAAAGGCTTCTTGGAGGATGCCAGTCCACTGTTGAAAATAGAATGTTGATCAGAAACAAAAAGTGATAAATGATGAAAAATAGAAAGAAAGAACTTAAGACAAATGTGTACCTATTTAGAAGCAATCAGCCTTTGCATAGTCACTGATGTCGGTGGTATTACTAGCGTCAGTCAGGGAAGGTCACCGACGTCGGTTAGACTGCCGACGTTGGTAGGGGTACTGGCCGAGGTCAGCCGGGGCAATAGTCAAGGATGAGTTATAGGTCTGGTCTTGGTCTACAGAATGGACTGGGGCTTTGTCTGAGGATCAATGAGGTCTATTTAGAGGTCTGTGAGATTACCTAGAGGTCTGAGGGACTTGTTTTGGGTCTGAGGGACTGAGAATGTTGTTTGGGATTGGATTGAAAGTGTGACAGGGCAAAAGGAAGATGGATGGGAGACAGGGGTCTGAGAAGGCTTTTTAGCCTCTCAGGGAAAGGACAGGGAAGGTCTAGGCAGTGGGTTGGATAAATAGATAAAACCAACTGATAAAATGAAATGAAATAATGAAAATGCTTACCTCCTACTTGTTGATTGAAGAACTAGAGGAACCTATTGTTGGAGCTGTGGAAGACCTTTTGCAAGAAGAAATGACTGATGCAGAGTACTCGTACCTACTGTTGTTGCTGTACAAGGGAGAGAGAAAGGAGAATATGAATGCCAAGAGCGTCTAAAGAATTTTGTTCATGGGGGGGCTAGAATGGTTGCAGGAAAATATTTTGAAGGCTGTCGATGGTGGTAGAACCACCGACATTGGCTGAATAATGACCGACGTCAGCGGCTGAAGAATGGGCGTAGAGGCTAAAATTAGCCTCTGTCTGTTCTTGCACGCTGTTGGGTCAAGGGGTCATGGGAAAATAGTCGAGGAAGGCATAAATGGATGCGGGAGGAGGGATAAAGGGAGGATTTGGGTAATAAAGGCTAGGAGAGAGGTGGGGGGATCCAAGGAGGGGATCCAAGGTGGCAAGGGTGAGGTGGAAAGGGGCCAAATATTTAATTATTTTAATTTGATAAATGGAGGGGGCTAGGACAAGGGCTAGGATATGGGTCAAAGGGGGACAAGGGGGGAGGATGAAAGATGACCAACGTGCAGACACATTTCGGTGTCTACATTTGCCCCTTTTTGTCTTGTTGGTTGTTCTTAATGAACTGCAAGACAAAAATAGAAGTTGGTTGCCCCAGGAATGAGATGAGGTTGATTTCATCTTGTTGGTTGTTCAAGTGAATTGCAAGACAAAAAGAGGAAGAGGTTGCCCTAGGAATGGGATAAGGTGTTCCCCCCTCAAAGTGGGAGTCAAGAGAAGGGAACCTAAGATTGAGTGTCGATTTGACAGAGAGATGGATAGAGAGAGGGTGAGTGTGAACACTGTAATAGTCGTGACTGTGCGTATACCACTTCACTGGATGGTTGGGTCAAATTGTCGTAGGTCGAGGGTCAAGGAGTGCCAATATTGAAATAATTAGGCCCTAGCATTTAGTCATTTGCTAATTGGGTTATTCAATCTAAGCTGAAGCTCCAAATGGTCATCGTGTTCCAGGTATCTTGGGCTCAAGAAGTGCTCCTAGAAACACGAAAATGCCACAATTAGTAGGGATCAACCGGATTGCGATCCTATACTTGTGAAGGTCATAAATAGTTTGCGCATAATTTTGCTAACCAGTCGTGGGGTAGCATACATGAAAAAACAACCAAGGCAACGTTTGTCTTGGAAGTGGTCATGGTCGGAGGAGATAGGCATGATCTCCAATGGTCATTGGTCAAGGTGGATGGATGGACGAAAGGATGTGGCTGAGTTAACCTCAGAAGACTGAGTGCTGCCTACATAGCCCTTATGGAAGGGCCTCAGGCCAATGTAGTTCTCCCTAAAAGGGAGGAATGGTCGAAGAGAGGGATTTGTCTTGTTCAAAGTGGTCAATAGACTAGTCTTGGTCAAGATCAAGGTTGAGGATTGGTTTTGGATGAGGTCAAGGTCATGGTCAAGAGGAGGAATGGTTTGCCCATCAGAGAGATGAACAAATGAGGGTGGTCGAGCTAACCCCAGAAGACATCGTGTCATCTAAGTGCTACCTACATAGCCTCAGTCTTAGGGCCTCAGACCAATGTAGTTTAGAACTAGGATAGAAGATAGGTCGATGATCGGTTTGGTCATGCGTCGAAATGATGAGGAGAAAAAGATGTTACAGCCTTTTCCAAATGGTGTATTCTGTAACATTGGTTGAGGGGTCTTTCATCCCTAGCAATTGTCCACAGTTGCGATGGATGTATGCTAAAAATGAATTGAGGTCTATTTATGCTTTAGCAAATATTGGTTTATGCTTAACATAAATTATGTCTGGTCAATAGTTTCCATGTGTAGTGGTGTCCATAGAAACTAGTGTGAATAGGCTACGGGAGTGGTCTGAAAAGAGTCGGGTTGAGTTGATTAGGTTTGACAAGTGATGAAGTTGAATGTGACCAAAGTGTAAAGGAAGTGAAAGACATATTCACCCTTTCATTGACAAGGACCAAAATGATAGCATATATAGGGGTTGTTAGAACAAAGAGCCCCATTCATGCGTTGCATCATTGACCATGGTTGTGTTAGAGTGGTAATCGAATCACTTTGACATTTTGCTTTGTGGTCATTTGTGAAGCTGATCGATGCGGGAAGCTTATAAGAAAGGTGTTGTTTGTAGCAAAATTTAGTCATAGCCATCCTTCAAGGGAGTGGTCTATATTTTTGCTTTATATAAGTTTGAATAGTTGTCCTTCGAGGGAGCATTCTATTAGCTACAACAATGATAGTACAGTTGTCCTTCGAGGGAGCAGTCTGCCTTTTGATTTGATTTTGTGACCTTGGATATTTTTTGACATCTTGATTTTTTTTTTTTTTGACAGAATTTGGAGTCATGGACAAGACTATAGAAGTTTAGGGACTCCTTTTATTAGGACAAAGCATCCATACTGTATAAAAGGGTTATAGAGGATTTGTTTACGGGAATAGGGTTGAAAGGAATGAGGATTAGGAGGACAGGGATTGCTCAAGGGATGAGCTCAAGTCAAATGTCAAGTGGATGAGTACTTGACTAATAGTAGAAAGGTTACAGATGCAACGCATTAAGAGGCTCAGGTTTTGATAAGTCCCTGGGCCATGCTTGTGCATTTATAATAAGGTCTGAGTCAACTAGGAGTGGACTTGCCCCATTTGCCTCTTTCTAGATTGGTCAGGTGTTGATTGATGTTGGACATAAAGTTGGTTGACATGTTGGTTGATTGGTTGAGACTGGTTGAATGTTTTGATAAAAAGGTTGGTTGAATGTTTGGGTTGAATGTTTGGTCGAGGTCATGATTGATGATTGGTCGATGTCCGGTCGATGGTTTGGTCAATGGTCTGGTCAATGTCACGGTCAATGTCTAGTCATGGTCAATGTCTAGGTGAATGTCTAGATTGATGATTGGTTGATGTCTGGTTGATATTTGTTGATATTTGGCTAGTTGATGTTTGGTCATTGGTCTAGTCAAGGTTATGATAGTCGTTATAAAGTCAAACTCCCCCTAGTCATTTGTTGGTAGGAAGAATGTCTAACCCCCAGTGTCGATGATTAATGGGATGGAGAGAAGATGAGAAGGAGAGCCTTAGGTACCCCACCTAGTTGATAGATTTAGGGGACCCAAGCAAATGACATTTAGGTAGTGAAAAAGTTAGGAGGGATGGAAACCACTGACTCCGTAGGTGAAGGAGGAGGGATGGGTGAGCCTGGAGGAGATTGGTCAATGGTTGGCTTGAGACAAAGGTCTAAAGGGGCCTAAGCGGGGTCATGATATCCCAATCCATACCATTTATTGGCATCATCATCGTTAAGAGGCTCAATGGGCTGATGGGAGCCTTGCTCATAGCGTCCGAAACCAAAACCCTTCCATGCACACCTGTAAAGGTAAGTGTGTGCAAAGGTAGGGTTGCCAAGAAATGAGAAGTCTGATATGAATGGTTGGGGTGAAGAGAGAGGGTTGCCATTAATAGGAGCTTGATTGAGCCCCCCATAGACAAGATTGGTTCAGAGGTGAGGAGGACCATAAGGCACGACCATCCCGATCTGATGGTCATAACTGGGGCTGTGGTGAAGGCGTCCATACTCTTGTGGAGTTTGGAACATGTCTAAGGTTAGCAAGTGATATTCCCCAAGTGAAAGTCACTGGAAGATGTCTTCCATGGGGTCTTTGGTCATCGCTTGAAGAGGAGGGGTGAGGGTGACTGCCGGTTGCAAACTAGTTGAAGCTTCTGCGGATGGAGGCGGTGTCAGGGTTGATGGCTTGATAGGAATGAGGATGTCATTTGGATGGTAGGTTGTGATACAAGTCTTGAAGGGTGAAGGGTCAGTGGGAATGGTGTGGACTTGTCCATCATGCTCAAATTACACACAACGATGCAGGGTGGAGGGGACACAAGCCATGGCGCAGATCCAGGGTCGGCCCAGCAACATGTTGTATTGAAACTCTCCTTCAATGATATAGAAAAGCTCTAGGATTGTGCATGGACCAACGTGAATGTGAAGGACAACTGTGCCAATGGTCGTGGTAGTGGTGTCATTGAAGGAACACAAGATTGTGTCAGTTTTAGAGATGCAGTTCTTGGGAAGAGCCAACTGATCAAAGGCATGGGTGGAGATAATATTGATGTTGGTGCCTCTATTGATCATAACATGTTTAATGCATGTCCGATCAACATAGGTAGTGATGAAGAGGGCATCGTCTTGATCTTCTGTGTTGGATGTGAGAATCTCAAAATTGCTGAATGTGATGGAGGCAATAGGGGATAAAGAGTGGACGAGGGCAGCGAGTGGTTAGGGGTCCTCGCATTGCACCTCTACTGCCTGCAAGGCTCAATGAGGGCTTGATGATGTTGAGGTGAGGTTTGGATGAGGTCATAAAGGGACATCTTCACGAGCATCTGGTGAAGCTATTTCAACATGGAGTCATGAATTGGCCTGAAAGAGGAAGAAGAAGAAGGTTGAGATGCGCCAAGGATAGAAATTTTAGGCTTAGGCGCTAGAGGTGGTTTGACGAAAGGATAGGTCCAAGGAATGGCAGATTTTTCTTTTGCCTTATCCTTTTGTGACCTAGTGGTTATATGGATAGCATTGATTTCAAAGATAGGAGGTGAAGAAGGGGTCATGGCCTACTAGTGAGATGTTGATGTGGTTGAAGAGGTTGGATGGAAAGGTGTCGAGGGTTGGTCAAGAGTGTCCTCAAGGAGAAGAGTGTCCTTCTCCATATAATGGTGAATGATGGCCTTGAGGGCATAGTAAGTCTCGGTATCGTGTCCTGGCGTATGATAGTATAAGCAAATCTTTGTGTCATCGAACCAGGAGGGTTTGGACCCGAGAGGTTGGAAAGGCCTGATGGGTGGAAGGGTTATGCTGGAAGTCTACAAAAGTTGGTGCAATATCAATGAGTATGAGCCCATTAAAGGGTCCATGCTAGTTGATGTGTGCGATGCTAGTGACTTTTGCTTAGGCGGAGTTGGAGGAGGTTTATGTACCACCTTTTGGGTTGATGGTGTGGTGACAGGTGGAGATGGCACTTTCTTCGTGAGAGGTACCACCTTTTTAGGAGAGGGTAGGCAGAGGAAGCAAAGGAGGCAACTGGTTTTGATTAGAGGTTGGAGTGGGAAGGACTCTGGTCAGGGTCAAAGGATGGGGGCCCAAAATGGAAGGTAATGGTGATGGGTAAGGAGCCATTCGCTTCTGTGGTTTGACAGTCTTCTTCGACTTGGTTGGAAGACTACTATTGGTCGAATTCTGGTCTAAGTCTACCTTCACTTGTGGGTGAGTGAGGGTAGAGACAGGGCAAATGCCAAATGACTTGATAGGTTTAGATGGGGTAGATGCGGGTTTTGGTCTTGATGGGATCGGTTGAGGTTTAGGAGTCTGGTCTTTCTTGAGAGTCTTGGGAGATTTTGCCTTGGGAGGATTGGCAACATGAGATGAGAGGGCATGGGCATGTTGAAGAGCTTTAAGATGCTCCCACAATCCCTGATGCTCCACTTTCCTTAAAGGGAGAAGTCTGATTTTCTCCACTAGTCGGGAAAATGGTTGAGAAGATGTTGGATGAGGTTTGGGTCCTTGGGAAGATGTTGACGGTTGTGGGGCTGAAGATGAGATGGGTGTAGCGGTCTCAGACCCATGGCATGATGAAGTCGTGACAGATTCATCCTTGGTTGGAGACGAAGGAGAGGCAGGTTCTTCCCTGAGTGGAGAAGAAACTGGAGAATGAGGCTCCTCAAGTGGGTAAAGGGTAGGGATGATGGTACCCTCCACTTGCGATTAAGGAGTAGGAAGGGTCAGGTCCTCCATAGGCAGTAGGAAGGAGGATGGTGAGACCGGTGGTACTAGTAAGGTTGAGGCATCCTCCAAGAAGAGAGAGGTTGACAGAGAACTAACTGGGGAAAGAGGTTCATCCACACGTGATGAACTGATAGATGGACTAACCTCTTGAGGTTGGTCAGGGATGAAGGGCGAGACCGTATTGACTGTTCGAATGTTGTGTTTATGAGTGTTGTCAATCAAGGTCTGGACATTGTTTTGGGTCAGTGGATGATTGGGGAATGGTTGCTTGAAGATGTCGATGGCCTGATTAGGGGGTGCATTGGGATTGTCTAAGATGAGGTCACCCTTTTCAAGCATGTCTTAGATTATTTTTTTAAGGGTTTTGTAGTTTCCCATGTCATGTATTTTAACATGGTGGTAGTTTCAGAAGTCATTTTCCCTATACCACGTAGGGTTGGCATGTGAGGGATCAAATTGTGGAGGTGGTCGGATCTGGGGGAGATTGAGAACCCCCTGTCTAACAAGTTTTTCCAGCACAAATGCATATGATTCTCTGAGAGGAGTATACCATCATTGTACGTATCTTTGCTGGAATTGGTGGTTGGTGCTCTAAGATGTGGATGGCTCAGGCTGATTGGTTGAAGGTGAAGAGGATGAAGGTCTAACAACCATAGTATTAGCTGAAGCTTTAGACTTAGGATTGGATGATGAAGGTTTAGAAGAAGAGAAGTCATTGGTCTTAATGTTGGGATTCTTGCTCTGTAACTTGACTTTATTCTCCTCAATGGCATGCAATTCAAGCTTGTGGACCATCGTGAAGGCTTCGTTGAAGGTGCAGAAGGTCTGAACCCTCAAGGTGGAAGAAATATGTTTGGCGCAGGCTTGGGAGAAAAGTTCAATAAGTTTGGGTTGGGGTAAGGAAAAGGAGAGTTGATTGATGAGGCCTCTCCAGTGAGCAATGAAGTCAGCTATGGATTCATCCTCGAATTGGCGAATAGAATAGAGGTCTGTGATCAAGACCTTCTTGGTGATGTTGATGGAGAAATGATCAAGAAAGAGCTGGGCCAACTGTGTGAATGTGAAGAGGGAATGACTGGAAAGGGAGCTATACCAGTCAAGTGCAGCACTAGAGAGGGACATAGGAAACATGTGTAAAAGCAATGCATCGTCATGGGCAATAAGGTAACAGGCATGTCTAAATGCCTGTAAGTGTTGTTGTGGGTCTTCCTTGCTTTGAAAATGAGAAAATTTAGGAAGTTCCCATTGGCTAGGATATGGTCTAATCGGGATAGAAGGATGAATGGGCTCATTGAAAATTTGCTCGTATGAGAGAGCATTACATGAGCTAAAAACAGAGGTCTCTAGGCTAGACATCTTGTCCATCAGCATTTTGATGATATCTACTGATGGATTGGTGGGTGGAGCACCCCCTAGGTTGTGGGGCACTTGGAAGAGGCTAGAGGAGGCATACGACGTAGTTGGTTGTGCCTATAAGGGTACAACGTAGGGATAGAAGAGAAGACTAAGGGTGGTTGGGTAGAAGGAATAGCTAGGCTTGATGTTGCCATGAGAGGTTGGATTGTGGTAACAGGGGACAATGGATAGGAAGCCACTCTAGTGTTGATAGGGGCTAGGGTAGGCGGAATAGAGATGACTAGGTTCTAGAAGGGGGTAGAGAGTGGTTGAGTAGGCTGAGGTTGATAAGGGGCTGAAACCCTGGTGGAAGTGGGCCCAAAGATGGAGGGAGAGGCCACACTTGGAAGGTTGGTCAAGGTCTAGTCATTGGTCAAGGTGATAGCTTGGGTGTCTAAAGGTTAAACTATGGACACTGTCGATACGACCGTAGTCGCGACAAGAGAGGTCGGCATTCCATAAATCAGATTGCCCAAGGAGTCTCACATTTAGCTATGCACGAGATAGTGCTGCAAGGCTTTGACGTTGAGGTCCAAGAATCATGTAAAATCTTGGTCCCCTTCTGGGATAATAGGAGTCTAGGGCAGGGTTGGGCGAGTAGTTCTTTCAGTCTCTGAGTGGAACTCCATTATAGGACTGGTTATGGACAGGGTAGATGGAAGTGGTTGATGCCTCGCGTGGTTGACTAGAGCCTTGGCTTGACTACGAGTTAGAACTATTCAAGGCAAGAAAGGTCATCCTCACAAGCTCAAACAAGCAGATAATAATAGAAAAGATGAAGAGCACAAGCAAATCCTAAGCGTTAAATCCCTAGAATTTATTAGGATCATGGTGGCTTATGCCTTAGAAATGTGTGTAGGAAGATTGGCTTTTGAGTTGGGTCCTAGAAGAGGTAGTCTATGGATGGTTTCAGGTTTTGTTTAGGTGCTCAAGAAGTTTGGGTTAGGTTTCGTACATGGCCTGGTGCTATGGAGCTAGCTCCCCTCACTTCACAAGCCCAGTGATAAGCTGGTCTCGCTTAGCCAAAATATACTTTCCCTAGAGTTTAGACTCTGCCAAAGAATAGAGTGGGCTTTCCCCTTGGTGATGAAATCCAAGTAGGATTGCCGGGACAGGTAAGGTATCCACTGGGGGATGAAATCCTAGTCGGGCCTTGTCTCAAGTAAGTTGGATGTTTGATTTAGTGCACGTGGTTTGGTTGTGTAACATCAAGTGATCTACGATTAATACAATATGCGGTTTGTTAATTACTAAGTGTAGTCTAAGAAATGCAAGCAAGCAAAAATGTAATGCAACGTGTTTTAAGCCCCAAGTCGAAATGTTAAGTTCGAATGAAAAACAAGTTGAGAAAGGGTTGAAGGATATGATTTTTGACTAGTCTAGAAATGCAAGAAAAGAAAAGAAAAGTTTTTTTTATTCCTACTTATGATGTCGTTTAGAAGAGAAGAAAGAGGTGAAAAGGGAGGATCCTAATGCACCCTATATGAAAAAAAAGAAAAGGAACCCAAGGAAGAACCTAAGGTCCCATCGGGCATGCCAGAATGTTTCTATGCTAGATTTGCTTTTCACATTCAAGAAAGGGAAATGAGAAACTAAGAAAGAAATGGATGAGGGTTTATACGTACCCAGATTGTAGATGTGCACACTAGAATTTAGACATTGTGAGAACTCCTATTTGGTTGTGGAGGATGACACCTGAAAGAAAAAGACACTAAAACATGAAAAATGTTAGATGACAAAAAGGTGGACTGCCAAGCAAGGGCTTGGTCCTAGAAGCGTAAAGGCTTCTTGGAGGATGCCAGTCCACTGTTAAAAATAGAATGCTGATCAAAAATAGAAAGTGATAAATGATGAAAAATAGAAAGAAAGAACTTAAGACAAATGCATACCTATTTAGAAGCAATCAACCTTTGCACATTCGCCAATGTTGGTGGTATTGCCAGCGTCAGTTAGGGAAGGTCACCAACGTCGGTTAGACTGCCGACATTGGTAGGGGTACTGGCTGAGGGTGGCTGGGGAAATAGTCAGGGATGAGTTACAGGTCTGGTCTTGGTCTGCAGAATGGACTGAGGCTTCATCTGAGGATCAGGGAGGTCTATTAAGAGGTCTGTGAGATTATCTAGAGGTCTGAGGGACTTGTTTTGGGTTTGAGGGACTGAGAATGTTGTCTGGGATTGGACTGAAAGGGTGATAGGGCAAAAGGAAGATGGACGGGAGACAGGGGTCTGAGAAGGCTTTTCAGCCTCTCAGGGAAAGGATAGGGAAGGTCTAGGAAGTGGGTTGGATAAATAGATAAAACCAACTGATAAAATGAAATGAAACAATGAAAATGCTTACCTCCTGCTTGTTGATTAAAGAACTGGAGGAACCTATTGTTGGAGCTGTGGAAGACCTTTTGTAAGAAGAAATGACTGATGCAGAGTACCTATACCTACTGCTATTGTTGTACGAGGGAGAGAGAAAGGAGAATACGAATGCCAGGAGTGTCCAGAGAATTCTATTCATGGGGGGGGCAGAATGGTTGCAAGAAAATGTTTTGAAGGCTGCCGATGGCGGCAGAACCATCAACGTCAGCCAAATAATGACCAACGTCGGTGGCCGAAGAATGGGCACAGAGGCTAAAATTAGCCTCTGTCCGTTCTTGCATGCTATCGGGTCAAGGGGTCATGGGAAAATGGTTGAGGAAGGCATAAATGGATGCGAGAGGAGGGATAAAGGGGAGATTTGGGAAATAAAGGCTAGGAGAGAGGTGGAGGGATCCAAGGAGGGGATCCAAGGTGGCAAGGGTGAGGTGGAAAGGGGCCAAATATTTAATTATTTTAATTTGATAAATGGAGGGGGCTAGGACAAGGGCTAGGATATGGGTCAAAGGGGGACAAGGGGGGAGGATGAAAGATGACCAAGGTGCAGACACATTTTTGGTGTCTACACCTATAATTAGGAAATAACAAAATATGTATTAGATCCTCCTTGCTATGTATCATCACAATATGTTATTTTTACAATTTAAAATTAGAAAAGCCTAAATTATTTTAATTCATTTATTTTTTCCTATTTTTAGCCCACTTGGTCCTTTTTGCCCTTACATGGTCATTTTAGGTCATTCTAACCTTCTTTTAACCTTTTGTATGCATTTTTATACCATTTTAGTTCTTTAGTCGACCTAGTTTGACTAAAATATCCATATTTTTGACCTAGTTGACTTAAAAATATAAGTCAACCCTCTTCTTTCCCCCTCCCTAGTATTACATTATCAGTCTAGTCTTTTCAAATCAGTTGGCAAAACTATACTAGGTTGATAGTCTACAAAACTTATAGGGTCAACACATACTTGGTTAGTAGTATGGATTTTTCTCATTTCAACCTACTGGGTTGATTGGGTTGACCCAGTTGTTTTTCCCTATTGACTCCTTACATTTTCCTTAAAAAGTGCCTTCTTGTAGTTTTTTTCCCTATTTCCTTCAAATCCATTTCTCATCTTGGTTTCTCATACCTATAGAATCTAATTTGACTTCATTCTAACATTTAGAAATGCTAAAAAATTATTTTTTTCTAAAAATACTCTTAATTCATTAAAATACTTCAAAACTAGCTTAAGATTCATAGTTGCATACATGTAGTGCACATGTTGCTACTCCTAGAGATCCCCCTCATTTAGCTTGTTGTCTCCTCATAATCCTAGCTCTTTTGTTCTCCAGATCTCTTTTTCTCTCCTTCACAAGTCAAAATAACCAAATGACTTCTCTTTCTCCCTATCAAAAAACACTTTTTCAAAATTCAAATCTTTCAATTATTTTCTAGTTGATTCCTTATTATATATATATATATATATATATATATATATATTTGTTTCTACTCATCCATTTTTAAAACCATAAAATGCATTGGATTCATAATAAAGTAGAGAATATTTTTCACTATTATATGCCTATATTCCAAATTTTTCAATTTTTAGCTATTTTTTGCATTAACTTCTACATATTTTCCTAGTGTTATTCACATTAGACACCTTCACATCTCTTACATTATAATTATTTATCTACAACACTAAGGTAAGGAAAGGTATGTGTTTTTCAATTCTATCCTTTAATTTATCTTATTTTATTTTTATTGCACTTTACTTACCATCAACATTGTGTATTATCATGTTTTATTTCCCAAAGTACCATCCTGTGTTGCACTTGTGTGACACGTGATGAGATTCAAGTGAGGCATATATATACACATAATATTTTCAAACTTTTATCACTTACTATCACTTTATATCTTGTAGTAACCCATTGAGTCTAAATATCTCTAAGTGCATGCCTTAAGGGGTGCACTAGGAAAGGGGTGGGTAGACCATTGGTGCTTTGTAAGATTGTTATCCCTTTTGCCACTTTCTATCTATAGACTTGTATCCTAAAACCATTTACCCTAAGATTATTCTTATTTTTTGTACCTATTTTGAACATTTATCATATAATTATCCTCCTTTTTCTTGCCTTGACCCCCTTTCACTAGTTGACTGTACTAGGTCAACTAGGTTGACCCTATATAGTTTTTAGCCTCTAATTATTATATAGGGTTTACTAGTTGACCCTATACTATTTTTGGGTAATTTAATTTGAGATTTTTGTTATCCCTTTGGATGACCTAGCTTTGGACCTAATGATTTATCTCTTGAAAACATACAAGGTTGACTGGGTCAACCCCATACAACCAACATATTCAAAAGGATTTAGGGTAAGATATGCCTATATATACAAGTTCATTTCCAACCATTTGGGATTGTATAAGTGAATAATAATAAGGGTTAATGAACATCTACTTATTGACCATTCTACTTGAGGAATAAATCTTAGGGTTCCATTCTTTCTTTGGAGATATGGATCTTATTTTGTGGATAAGTATTTTGGATGCATAGATAGGTTGTATAGCCTAAATATGATTTGTATTTGTTATCCTTACATGTCACAACAATTTTTTTTGAATTACCTTGGCCAAGGGAGAGATTGAGGCTCGATAGGTTTGTCTTCAAAGTTAAATATTCCTAAATTTATTTCTCCTTTGCAAGAGTAGATAGATAATGCAGTTGTGTTTCTCTCCCATGCATTAAGATTTCATATAGATTGACGTGAGTATATCTATTTTATGTATTCTTAGTTTATTTTTTTTGTTTTTAACCCCCACTTTATGCCACAAGCTTTAGTGTGCACTAGATTAGATTTACTTTCTTATTTATTAGATATACAGTGAACATTAAACTTAGGACTCTTTTAGGGTTGTTGCATGATTGTGTTATAATTTAGGCTTTGAAACATTTCCTATCATAGTGTATTGTGTCAATTTATCCCTTGATCAGGTCTATCAGATCCCCATATTGGTCATGTTTCTACTTAACAAATGTATTCCCAATCAAAAATGTAGGTATGATCTATCTTCTCCGAGCTAGGATGGATTTATAAACATGATGCATTTATGATTGCATATAGTCCCCACCTATTTCATAATCTTAATATTCCCAAACAATAATTTAAAATTATCCCATCAATTCAATCATTCTAAAATATTTATCTCCAACCAAGATTAATGGATCTCATTAATAAAACCATATCTTTACTTGGACCCATTGACCTTCATTTACATTGAGCTTGAATTATACAATGAATTATCATCTAAATACTACCCATAAAATATTAAAATCATTAATTAAATCAATCAAATATCAACATTAATAGGTAAAAATCTATAAAAACACCAACGCACCTCAATCAAGCCTTTGTAACTACAATCACGATCAATTTGAGCAACATACAATCTAAAAAAGAGTAAGTAAAGGTAATGTATTTGTAATTTTTAATCCTCCTTTATTTAATTTATTTTTATATAGCTCATCTAAAGTACACTATAATATATTATTTACCATTTCCATTTATTTTGGATTTTGGCTAACGATCCAATAATCTTGTTCTTGAGTTATAAAATCAATGTTGTAAGTAATCAACATCTGAAAATAAGGGAAAGTAAATAATCACATCAAAATATGTGGAAAGTAAATAATCATCCCAAAATAAGGTGAGATAATACAAATTTATAAAATCAAACAAACACAAGACAAAATAACAATAAAAATCTATGATAACATCCATATCAAAGAAGAACATGTGAAATGTAATCATATATGTCTTGTAAATTTTCTTGAAGATGATTTTTTAAAATTTTTAATATGTGAAAGGTTATTGATTAATACATAATGGAAAGGAAAATATTTAAATAAAATAATGGAATGATAATGAGAATCATAAGATGCCCCCAGAACATGTATGAGATTAATGATGGACACCACAAGATGCCTTGAAGGTTGAAATATGGGTGGCACAAAATGACCTAATTTTTTTTATAATAAAAGCATGGGAATTGAAATATGACCCTGAGATCAAGTGAAAATTCATCTAAATATCCCCTAACTTATGGGATATAGGTGGATTAGAGTAAACCTCAATATTGCCAAGCCTATGAGTAATGCCAAAATTTTCGTAAATTTGTGTTATAGTAAGAAATGTGGCATCTAGGGAAATATCAAGATCTTTAGGAGGTGATATGAAATTACGGTGTATCATATTGAATGGGTTAATATATTCTTGATTAAAAAAATATTAAAAATAACTATGTCGAATATGTTGATACAGTCTAGAAAAATAGGTGGAAAATGAATTGTATCAACTAGTTTGATATGGTTTGATGCAAAAAGACTAAAATTTAATGTATTAGATAGGTCAATATAGTCTAATAAAATAGGTCTAAATGATATTTATCAGCTAGGTTAATATAATTTTATGTTCAAATAGGAATTAAATTCATAGTATTGACCAAGTTGATAAAATATGATGATGATATAAGACTAAACATAACTTATCAATGAGTATGATATAGTCTTGTAAAATAAATTAAACAATGTCAACACCTTTTGGGTCATGACCAATGCAATTGGGTGAAATAGAGTGAAATATATTGATATTTTCTATGTCATGGTTGATGTAGTTAGGTGATGAAACAATAACTATATCAACACATTATGGGTCATGGTAAATGAATTTGGTTGGATATAAAATAATTGTATCAACATAGTTTGGGTCATGTATAATGCCATTTATTGGCTAAAAATATTTGTATCAACACATTTTGGATTATTTACAGTGTAGTTGACTATATATTGAATAAATTGAATAATATTGGGTTTCTTGATGGCATTATAAATAAGTTATTTTTGTGGTGATTTTAGAGAGGATGTATTTTGATAGTTATTAAAATTGATATAGGATAAGGTATCAAAATTACCTATAATGTGTAATTTATTAGGCATTTGAATTATGTGTTCATCATAAACTAATGAATTAAGAAAATTAGTTGAATGTGAGTGGAGGTTTGATGACTCAACCTTATAGGGCCTACCAAGGGCATGATAGAGGGTGGGTAGACATCAAGGAGACCATTTTTAACATTAATTTATTTATTTTTAAATATGGTAAAATCACACAAGGGATTTTCATCCAATGGGAACATATGATATCATATTATGGTCTTCACCTCCATTAGAAAAACCATCATAAATATGAGAATCATTATATTGATTTTTAACCATATGATAGGTGATGAACGTGGAACAACTATGATCATCATGAGTAGGAAAAGAACTATAACTCTAAGGATCATAATGATCATAGGTAGGAACATCATTAATATAAACATTAATATATTTACCTCTATAATAAGGATCATCAAGGTCATAAAGGGTAAGATCATCATGGGATATTTTCCAATGTTATAAGTGTAGAAAGTAATGTCATTAGGATCCTCATGGGGATATTCATCAAGGGGAGGACCATATTGAGAATTTTCACTCTCACTATAATTATCATCATGCATGTGAAGAGTATCATTGGGATTTTTGACAAGAGAAAATGCATGGCATAATTGAACCATGAGGATTTTCTTGCATTGGTGACCATGAAAAGTTTATGTGAAAAAAACTAGATTATGGAAATTGATGGTGTCATCTTGGACAATATAGTTAGTTAATGAGTTTGAAAAATAAAATATATTAGTTATACTGATACAAATTGGAAAAAATGTGGTGACCATCGTATTTGTTAAAACATGATTTGTGTCATCCTAGTTGATGCATAGAAAAATAAAAAATATTATTAGGTGGTTTGATACTATTGGTAGACAAAAAATTTGTATAGGGTTGGCCGATAAAGCTTGATGAAGGATTGAAATATTTATCACTAAGAATATAGAAATAGAAACATGAATTTGATCTAACCAAAGGTGGGATAAGATTCATGTCAAGTTCACTAAAATAGATGCATGTTATAATACTCAAGTACAACTATCCTATCTTAATAAACTCAAATTTTCATGAGGGTTAATAAAATAGAACCTATGATACTTAGTTTTTTGGTTAATTATCAATGAATTCCCCAGATCTAGATGAGGCTTTCCTATGTTACAAACATATATTGGAAAAGGTTTTAAAGCCTAAGCCTATGACTCAAGGTTTATCTCTCATTAGAAATATATGAAATAAAATGTGCAAGTAAATTAAACTAAACTAAGGGGAAGGGTTATAATGATAAAAAAAGGTAAGGTGCCATGGTAAAAAAATAGGGTCTAGGTAGTCTAAATTGGAATATGGAAAGAATAAGAAATACTATATCCACAACTTATTTTGTGTATATGGAACCTAGATAAGGATACACACACATTCATTTATTGATTAAAATCAATATCTACTAATAGGTAAATAAAGGAAAGAGTAGGCTTATATATACATATCTTGGAGTGGACTGATCAGACATAAATCTCCCCATTATCTTAAGTGGAGATTTGTAATAGATGTTTTGGGTTGAATACATTAAATGGTTGGATAAAGACCTAAGATATCCTCAACTAAGAACTCCCAATGACTCCTATTGAGATTCAAATACTACCACAATACAAGCTTCCTCAAGATAAGGTTATAGACCAAAAATGTACCAAGTATACATGTTTCTTACTCATTACCATGTGAAATTCTTGTCATTGTTTATCACCCAACTCGTAAGTTAAGACATTCAATTTTTCCTTGTAAATAAATCTAAAATCCAAGGATCTTGCTGAAAGACTTTATAGAATTAAAAATATTATCACCACTACTTATAGATTCATAAAGACTTATTATATTAAAACTAATGGTTACTTGTGATGCTTAACTTTGCATGTAAATCAAATCATATGAACTCAAGACCTAACTCATATTAAAAGTATGGTGTCTTTTATAGCCAAACAACACATTGTCAACTCAATATTTTTCATAATCCATACCATATTAATATTTATAAAATAGATTAAGTCAAGTATAAAACTTAACCTTGTGAACTATGTTAAGGTACATATTTTACTTAAATTACATAATTATGAGATCATACATATTTAACAAAGATACTAATATTATTTTAAGCACAATTATAAATTTAATGTTCATATGTTTTACTTGATTGTTGCATAGGTTTAGACCTTACATGATGTTGATATAATTCATTTAATACTAAATAAACTTATACCAACTTCTAATTGAATAGGTAACTCATAGTACTATAACATATTCACATGATTTGAATTTCTTAAAAATCATTTATTTCTCATGATAAATTAGATTAAAAATTTACCATTCACTATATAATTACCAATAAAAGTGGATGATATCAATCCAATAATATTTTATTTATATAACCATGAATTATAAAACAATAAAAACCCTAATTTTCTTTAAAACAAATTTATAAATTACTCATACCATTGACCAAGTTCATGTACCAATATACTACTACTATAACACTCTCAACATCTAGCATAATGATTATCTTATTCAAGATTAAAATATAGATTTCCAACTAATTTAAATTATTATAGTGTAAATGAAATTACTAGGGTTACCCCATGTTAAAAATGAACCAAAAACATGTGGTAAAATCATATGATTGAATAAAAAATACATATCAAACCCAAAACATGAAATTGTAATAGACATAAAAAAATTCAAGTTTTTCATCCTATTATAAATTGCTTGAAAATTTTTCCCTCTTAACATAAATGAAATTTTATGTCCAAATGCTAATACCCACAAAACTACATAATAGTTACAAAAGGGCACCAAAGGAATACTGATGAATGACAAGTTCTAGGTACATTTATCAAACCTAGATATATTTGAATAATTCACTTAATACACATATTCTAAGACATATTACCTTCCAAAATATTTCTTGATAGATCAAAACTTACCAAGGAATATTAAAATAAATATGTTAAATTATATCAAGCAATAACCATCCTTATCGATTCAAGATCAAAATAAGTTTTAAGATGAAATTTATGAACATAAATACAATGTTTATAAGTATAAATATATTTTATGAAACTAGGTCATATATACTCAGACCTTACTTAGTTCATACCCATAATCAAGTCATTTTAGATGGTTACCATAAATAATTAAGATTCACATGAAACCATATAATTAAATTTAATATTTAAGAGATTTAAAATGATACTAAGATAAGCCCATTCTACTTATTTAGATTTATCTTATACCTCTAGTTACTTCTACACTTTTATTTTTATCAAATAGAAATTTATCATTTACAACACTATAGATATATAAGTCAAATCAAAGAGTTAAATATGGAAATCAATCGGCATAAAGACTACTAAAATTTGATATTGTTAATCCTTCCTTAATACAAAATGTCATACTTTCAACATATCAATCAACATTTAAAGTTCAAAACACACATAATTTTCAACTATCATACCTAGAGCTGAGTCAATCAGATGGAGACCACTCATGATACAAGTATAACAATAAAAATGTATTAAATTAAATTCAAATAAAATATCCAAAACATATAAATTGGATCATTAAACTAAGTTTAAATTTAATGCTCATGAATGAGCTTATTTATTAAATATTATTCTCAAACAAGAGATGTTAATCATCAATGTATCTACCAATATTTATCAAGATTATTGAAAATATTATCAAGCACAATAAATTATACCAAAATTCAAAATGAATAAAAAAAAAGGATGAAAACATAAGTGTATAAAATAATCAATATATTAATACATCAAACAACTAATATTTGTCTTTTTGAGTATTCTTTATATCAAAGCTAAATCAAGGATGAGCTTATAAACTAAAGTTTAAATGACCACACCAAAGAATGAAATAGAGAAGGCTAAACATATATTAATTATTTAAGATTATTTAAAGCTTAATATCTTACATATGTAATTATTTTGGTTTTATAACCAATTTTAATTTTTTTAATTCTCAAGTAAGTCTATTTTCACTTACCATTGTACCAACCTCATTTGTTATAGGAGATTGTTATAAGCCTTTATATTGAGATGTCTATGTGGTTAATAATATAATGTATTCTTGATTAGTTTATATGTATTTTAATTATTTATGGTAATCATAGATGATGGTCTATGAGCATATGAGGATTAGGAATTATATTTTAAGAATTATTTTTAGGGAGGAAGAAGACCTAGTGAAGAGTTTTTGAGTAGAAACCTCTATTTTTTCATAATACATGGTGAGAGAGATGTGGAGATATTAAAGGAGGTGGTGTTTAAATAAGGAAAAATCCAATAAATTAGGTGTTATATTTTTAGGATTATAATTCCAACCAAGAGGAGTGGCATTCCAACCAAAAGGAAGAAGGTGCATAGAGTTGAAACCTAAGTTCTAGTGTACTAGCTATAAAAATGGAAGAGGCATAGTATCCTACTATACATGGTACTCAAAATATACCATAAAATATTATTTATTATGTGTAGAGGTAAAATGAAGATTAAATAATATGATGATGGATTTTGGGAAGGAAATTCCTAGATTATGTTGTGTAAAGGTGCTCTCTAAAGGGAAGGTCTACTCTATATTTCAAACACAGAACAAGTCAATCCTACACCTATGAAAATATTCTCAAAAGGTATAGTTTATGTCATAATGTGGTGTCTTTACTACCACATAGGTCTTTTGAGAACATTAATCTATTTTAGGGGATGTGTCACTTCTCCAATCCATGAAATTAGTCTAAAACTAGTCTAATTTTTGTTATTTTTCTCTCGAGCAATTATGCACAGAGATATCAAAATAGATGAGAAAATTCACTATTTATCAAAATATGGTAAACCTAAAGATACTAGTAATCTTTGAATTCATAATAATTAATGTGAATTTATTTCTATCAACAAAATTAAATATGACTTAAAAAGGCAAACTCCAGAATAGTATAACTCTATGGAAGGTCCTAGTGGCACAATAGGTGGTTCCACAAGTCAACAAAAATGACCAAAATGTTAGTATAGTATAATTTAGGGTATTATAAAAGATCATATTATAATTTATTTGGATGATATATCTACAATATTAGGGAAGCAAGTAAGATATAATCTTGAAAAGGTAAATTTTTCTTTCAATACCTATGTTCACAATGTTTTAAGCCCAATACTTATGCATATGCTAAAGGGAATTTAGATTGTGAATATACCATGAAATTGGAGTATTATTAACTTATAAATAATGTTATTTTTTTTTAGCTACCCCAATGTAATAAATCCATTGGTTTCAAATGGATTTATAAGGTAAAATGTAAATTAGATAGTTCTTTAGACAAATATAAAGCTCATCTTGTTGCAAAATCTTATGCACAATAAGAGTGAGTAGATTATCAAGATTTTTTTTTAATATATCTAAAATGGTAACATTTATAATGGTTATATCTATTTCTACTCAGTTTGGTTGGCAATTATTTTAAATGGATGTGAAAAGTGCTTTTCTAAATGGATACTTAGAAGATGAAGTGTAAATGGTACAACCATAGGGATTTTAGATTCCTAGTAAAGAACATCTATTTTTTATGTTATTGAAGTCCTTGTATGGACTTAAGTAGGATCATTGACCCTATTAATTCAAAATAGACAAATCTATTAGAGAGTATGGTTTTAAAAGATGTGATGTAGAATCTACTCTCTATGTTAAATTAATTGGTGATGATATAGTGGTTATAGTTGTATATGTTGATGATATTTCCATCACTATAAGAATTAATTATTTTATTAAAAAAGTGAAATTTTACTTTTATTCTATGTTTGAAATGACTAATCTATGCATGCTTAAATAATGTCTAGGTGTGGAGTTTTTACAGTACTATAATTATGGGTACTCAATTTTTATATCTCAAACAAAATATGCTAAATATTTTATAGATAAATTTAGAATGAATGATTATGATAATGTTAAGCACATGATATACTAAGAGGGGGGCTGAATCAGTATATCATATATCTTATAAAACTTTCCCTTAACCAAATTACACTTAATCAAACATTCAAGATATGTAATAAAACTCAAACAATAAACACCACACAAGATAGATAGAGACACCAGATATAACATGGAAACCCAATGTGGGAAAAACCATAGAGAACAATATCAAGTATATGAATGAGAACCAACACAAACAATATTTTTAAGCACCAACTTTCAAGAGCAACAACCCCTTCGCTAAGCACCAACCCAAAAACTATTCGTGAGCACCAACCCATAGGAGCACCAACCCCTTTGCCGAGCACCAACCCAGAAAAAATTCATGAGCACCAACCCACAGAAGCACCAACCCCTTTTTCAAGCACCAACCTAGAAACTATTCATGAGCACAAACCCACAAGAGCACCAACCCCTTTGTTGAGCACCAACCCACAGGAGCACCAACCCCTTTGTGTATACCACACAACTATCTCTCAATGTTGCTATCTCAATAAATGATAGTTAATTACAACATCTCTTTCCTCTCTCTCACCTTTTCTCTTCTAAGCTAGATATAACAAATACAAATCATATTCATCTCTCACAATTGCTCTTCTAAGCTAGATATTACAATATCAAATCAACCTCTCACACACACATTACAAATGGCTTCTCAAGCCTTTATTTATAGCTTTCCAAATGACCTTTGGCATTCCCCCTTTGTGACCCTTCAATCCTCATGGAAAATGGTGCCAAACTTAAATGACCCTTCATATCCTTGCCTTTGAAAAGTCATGTGGTGACCCTTCATGAGCAAAAACGTCCTTCCCTCTTTTGTCCTTATCTTGGTGACTTTTTGTATTCCTCAAAGTGTCCCTTCATGAGAAATTATGCCCTTCCTCTTTTGTCTTCACTTGGTGACTCTTGGAATACCCCAAGATGACTCTTCATGGGAAAATGCATCCCATCCTTCTTTTATCTTTACCCCATGGCTTTTTGACTTCTCCATGGGCCCTTATTTTGTCTCATATGCAACCAAAAATATATTCATTAATATTAAATAAATATTAACTCACATTAGCCAAGATATATCTATTACATACATCATTAAATGAAATGGGGCCTTTATCACCAATAATGCTAGACCTTTGACACCAATGACAATATTTTCAACAATCTGCCCCTTTGTCATTGATGGCAACCTCAATCTTGAAACAGCCATAACCTGTCACCTACATATCCTATCATCTAAAAATATACAGTAGCTTCCCTTTACTATAGCAACCTATAGCTTTTTCCTATACCTATTTTTGCACATGTACTTGTACCTGTTATTCTCCCCCTTTGACATCAATGGCAAAGGGACTACCTAAAGCTAACACTTGGATCCCCCTCAACTGATGCTAAACATCAATGGTAGGAAGTAATAGAAATTACTCCCAACTCCTCTAACAGATCTTTGAATGTGTCCATTGATCATGTCTTTGAGAAGATATCTGATAATACATACACATTTTTCCCTATCCTTTGAGCATATGTAATCAACTCATTTGAATCTTTTCTTCTAATCTCACAACCTTCAGCATGAAACATTAATGTTTATCCTTGATCACATATTTGACGAACACTAAATAGATTATGCTTAAGACCTTTTACATACAAAACATTTTTAGTCTTAGTTCTACCATAATCCAAACTCAAAGTACCTTTTATGGCTATCCTAGCAGTGGTTTTATCTCCGAATCTCACTGTGCCACCATTGATATTCTTTAGAGATATGAAATTACTTTTATCTCCTATCATATGCCTCAATTATCTACTATCAATTAACCATGGATGATCTTTATTTCTTACATGCAAAGCTATTTGCACCAGCATAGAATCTTTAGGTTGTTTCTTCTACCATGAACATGTCTGAACCTTCTTCCTAATGAATGGAGCTTTGAAACTCTGATCCTTCTTCTTGATGAATGGATCTTTGAAACTCTTATCCTTCTTGAATGACTTGAATATGCTTCTACAATACCAAGCTATGTGTCTAAAGTTGTTTCACTTATATCATACTATGGTCTCTTCATCAAAGCTTGATAGAGGAGCAAAAGAGTTGTGGCTTTTGCTTGACTCTACTTGACTTTCCTTCTCCTTATTTTTGAAATTGTTATCTCTTTTTCTACATTCTGATTTCTTGTGACTGTATCCACTACAATAAAAATAATAGCCATAAATATAAGACCTATTTGTATATCTATGACCTGATTGTCTTTTGTATCTTTGTTCTCTCCATCCTTCTCTATTTGAAATGTCCTTTGTATTTTTCACTTCTTCCCTTGTTTCCTCTTTTGTAAGAGCTTCAACATATTTGTTCTTTTCAAATCCGATCCCTGTCTTATCTAAATTTGATTTTTGACTTTCCAATATCTTATTTAACATGTTAGTGCTATCCTCAAATTTTGAATCACTAACTCCTTTATCATTGACTACTTTCTCAATATCTTATTTTAAAGAGGCAATTTCAATAACATACCTTTCACATTCTTTTCTTTCTATTTCCAACTATGTTGTTAGATCTTCTTAATTCTTCTTGGCTTCTTCCAAGTGCGTTGTTAGATCATCAATAATTTCCATTGACTCCTTTTCATTTTTCTAGATCCAGCACATCAATCTTCGATTCTTCTTCTCAACATCTTCTAACTCTTCTAAGGCACAAATGAGCTCTTCCATATTCAATTTAGCTTCCTCCTCTTCTTCTTCTTGATCACCTTTATGTATGGCCATGAATATAATCTCTTCTTCTTCTGAATCACTGACTCCACTATCTTCGACTGAGCTAGGATCCTTAGAATACAGTCTCTTCTTCTTGAATCATTTCTTAGATTTGACTTTGAAATTATTTGGGTATGTAGGATTTTATTCTTCATCATCATTACCCTTATTTGGGCATCTAGCTAAAAAATGTACAATCTTTCCACAATTAAAACATTTAAAAGGTAATTTTCCTTGATATTTACCTGTTTCCTTTTTTGGCTTGCGAATGAAAAGTGCTCCATTGTCATCTTTATCATCACTAGAAATATCACTTGATTCTTGAATCTTAGCTTTCTCTTTCTTTGATGTCTTGAAAGCTACTTATCTCTTTGGGTACTTATCTTGTTCTATCTACATCTCATATGCCATGAGAATACCATGAAGCTCATCCATCTCTAGCTTGGCTAAATTCTTCATCTCCTCGATTGCCGAAACCTTTACATCATATCTCATTGGTAGAGATCTCAAAACCTTTTATACCATCATTGACTCTTCCAACATTTCTCCAAGACCTTGAATCTAATTTATGAATTGATCAACTCACAAAAGATAATTTGTTATATCTTCTTCTTCTTCCATCTTCAAACTTTCAAACTATTTTCTAAAAGTCTAAAGCTTAGCTTGTTGAACCTTTCCATCACCTTTGTAAATATTACCAAGTTTTAACCTAGTTTCATGAGCATATTTACATTGCATAACTTCAAAAAAATTATATTCACATAAACCACATAAAATAGCATTTAAAGCTTTAGCATTACATTCACTTTCCTTCTTTTCTACTGGAGTAATTGTAGATGTCTGTGGTTCTTCATATTCCTCCACCACTACTTTCCATATGTTGAGTCCAAGGTCCATCAAATATCTCCTCATTATTATGCTCCAAAAATCATAATTCATCCCATCAAACAAAGGTGCCTTATTTGTATAAAATCCTTCCTGTGACCCAACCATCGTGCTTTCCCGATCTACCTTCAAGCTATAAAAATTTTCAAACAGGAACCTACTCTGATACCAATTGTTAAGCATGAGATATACTGAGATGGGGGGTGAATCAGTATATCATATATCTTATAAAAATTTCACTTAACCAAATTCCACTTAAACAAACATTCAAGATATGCAATAAAACTCAAACAATAAACACCACACAAGATAGAGAGAGACACTAGATATAACGTGGAAACCTAATGTGGAAAAAACCACAGAGAACAATCTTAAGTATATGAATTAGCACCAACCCAAACAATATTTGCAAGCACCAACTTGTAGGAGCACCAACCCCTTTGCTAAGCACCAACCTAATAACTATTCATGAGCCCCAACCCACAGGAGCACTAACCCCTTTTCCGAGCACCAACCCAACAACAATTCATGAGCACCACCTCACAGAAGCACTAACCCCTTTGCCAAGCACCAACCCATAGGAGTACCAACCCCTTTGCTGAGCACCAACCCATAAGAGCACCAACCCCTTTGTGTATACCACACAACTATCTCTCAATGTTGTTATCTCAACAAATGATAGTTCATTACAACATCTCTTTCCTCTCTCTCACCTTTGATCTTCTAAGCTAGATATAACAAATATAAATCATATTCATCTCTCATAATTGCTCATCTAAGCTAGATATTACAATATCAAATCAACCTCTCACACACACATTACAAATGGCTTCTCAAGCCTTTATTTATAGCTTTCCAAATGACCTTTGGCCTTCCCCCTTTGTGACCCTTCAATCCTCATGGAAAATGGTGCCAAACTTGTATGACCCTTCATATCCTTGCCTTTGAAAAGTCATGTGGTTATCCTTCATGAGCAAAAACATCTTTCCCTCTTTTGTCCTTATCTTGGTGACTTTTCTTATTCCTCAAAGTGTCACTTCATGAGAAATTGTGCCCTTCCTCTTTTGTCTTCACTTGGTGACTCTTGGAATTCCCCAAGATGATTCTTCATGGGAAAATACATCCCATCCTTCTTTTATCTTTACCCCATGGCTCTTTGACTTCTCCATGGGCCCTTCTTTTGTTTCATATGCAACCAAAAATATATTCATTAATATTAAATAAATACTAAGTCATATTAGCCAAGATATATCTATTACAAACATCATTAAATGTAATGGGGCCTTTATCACCAATAATGCTAGAACTTTGACATCAATGACAATATTTCCAACAATCTCCCCCTTTGTCATTGATGGCAACCTCAATCCTAAAATTGCCATAACCTGTCACCTACATATGCTATCATTTGAAAACATAAAGTAACTCCCCCTTACTATAACAACCTCTACCTATTCCTTGTACCTATTTATTCACCTGTACCTATACCTATTATTCTCCACCTTTGACATCAATGTCAAAGGGCCTACCTAGAGCTAACACTTAGCTCCCCCTCTACTAATGTTGAACATCAATGGCAGGAAGTAATAGAAATTACACCTAACTCCTCTCATAGATCTTTGAATGTGTCCTTTCATCGTGCCTTTGAGAAGATATCTAATAATACATACACATTTTTCCCTATCCTTTGAGCATCTGTAATCAACTCATTTGAATCTTTTCTTCTAATCCCACAACCTTTAGTATGAAACTTTAATGTGTATCCTTGATCACATATTTGACTAACACTAAATATATTATGCTTAAGACCTTTTACATACAAAAAAATTTTAGTCTTAGTTCTACCATAATCCAAACTCAAAGTACCTTTTTTGGCTATCCTGGCAATGGTTTTATCTCCGAATCTCACTGTGCCACCATTGATCTTATTTAGAGATATGAACTTACTTTTATCTCCTATCATATGCCTCAAACATCTGTTATCAATTAACCACGGCTGATCTTTATTTATTACATGCAAAGCTATTTGCACCAGCATAGAATCTTCAAGTTGTTTCTTCTACCATGAACATGTCTGAACCTTCTTCCTAATGAATGGAGCTTTGAAACTATGATCCTTCTTCTTGATGAATGGAGCTTTGAAACTCTTATCCTTCTTGACTGACTCAAAGATACTTTTACAGTATCAAGCTATGTGTCTGAAGTTGTTGCACTTGTAGCATAATATGGTCTCTTCATCAAAGCTTGATAGAGGAGCAAAAGAGCTGTGGCTTCTGTTTGACTCTACTTGACTTTCCTTCTCCTTATTTATAAAATTGTTATCTTTTTTTCTACATTCTAATTTCTTATGACCATATCCATTACAATAAATACAATAGCCATAAAAATAAGACCTATCTATAAATCTTTGACCCGATTGTCTTTTGTAGCTTTGTTCTCTCCATCCTCTGTTTGAAATGTCCTCTGTATTCTTCAATTCTTCCCTTGTTTCCTCTTTTGTAAGAGCTTCAGCATATCTCTTCTTTTCAAATCTGATCCTTGTCTTATCTGAATTTTCTTTTTGACTTTCCAATATCTTTTTTAGCATGTTGGTTCTATCCTCAAATTTTGAATTGCTAACTACTTTATCGTTTACTGATTTCTCAATATCTTCTTTTAAAGAGGCAATTTCAATAACATACCTTTCACATTATTTTCTTGCTATTTCCAACTATGTTTTTAGATCTTAATTCTTCTTGGCTTCTTCCAAGTGCATTGTTAGATCATCAATAATTTTCTTTGACTCTTTTTCATTTTTCTCAATCTAGCACATCAATCTTCGATTCTTCTTCTCAATAGCTTCTAACTCTTCTAAGGCACAAATGAGTTCTTCCATATTCACTTCAGCTTACTCCTCTTCTTCTTCTTGATTGCCTTCATATATGGCCATGAATAAAATCTCTTCTTCTTTTGAATCGATGACTTCACTATCTTCAACTAAGCTAGGATCCTTAGAATACAGGCTCTTCTTCTTGAATCCATTCTTAGATTTGCCTTTGAAATTATTCTTGTATGTAGGCTTTTCTTCTTCATCATCACTAGAACTATCACTTGATTCTTGAATCTTAGCTTTCTCTTTCTTTGATGTCTTGAAAGCTGCTTCTCTCTTTGGGTATTTGTCTTGTTATATCTACATCTCATATGTTGTGAGAATACGATGAAGCTCATCCATCTCTAGCTTGGCTAAATTCTTCATCTCCTCGATTGCCGAAACCTTTGCATCATATCTCATTGGTAGAGATCTCAAAACCTTTTGTACCATCATTGACTCTTCCAAAATTTCTCCAAGACCTTGAATCTAATTTATGATTTGATCAACTCTTAAAAGAGAACTTGTTATATCTTCTTCTTCTTCCATCTTCAAACATTCAAACTGTCTTCTAAAAGTCTAAAGCTTAGCTTGCTGAATGTTTCCATCACCTTTGTAAATATCCTCAAGTTTTACCCTAGTTTCATGAGCATATTTACATTGCGTAACTTTAACAAATTTAGATTCACATAAACCACATAAAATAGCATTTAAATCTTTAGCATTACATTCATTTGCCTTCTTTTCTACTGAAGTAATTGCATATGTTTATGGCTCTTCATATTCCTCCACCACTACTTTCCATATGTCAAATCTAAGGGCCATCAAATAAGTCCTCATTCTTATGCTCCAAAAATCATAATCCATCCCATCAAAAAAAGGTGCCTTATTTGTAGAAAATCCTTCTTATGACCTAGCCATCGTGCTTTCCCGATCTACCTTCAAGCTGTAAAACTTTTTAAAAAGGAACCTGCAATGTTACCAATTGTTAAGCATGGTATATACTGAGAGGGGGGGGTGAATAAGTATATCATATATATTATAAAACTTTCATTTAACCAAATTAGACTTAATCAAACATTCAATATATGTAATAAAACACAAAAAATAAACACCACACAAGATAGAGAGACACTAGATATAATGTGAAATCCCAATGTGGGAAAAAACATAGAGAACAATCTCAAGTATATGAATGAGCACCAACCCAAATAATATTCGTAAGCACCAACTTGTAGGAGCACCAACCCAACAACTATTATTGAGCACCAACCCACACAAGCACCAAACTCTTTGCTGGGCAATAACCCAACAACTATTCGTGAGCACCAACCCATAGGAGAACCAATGCCTTTGCTGAGCACCAACCCCTTTGTCAAGCACCAACCCATAGGAGCACCAACCCCTTTGCCGAGCACCAACCCAACAACAATTTGTGAGCACCAACCCATAGGAGCACCAACCCCTTTATGTATACCACACAACTATCTCTCAATGTTGCTATCTCAACAAATGATAGTTCATTACAACATCTCTTTCCTCTCTCTCACCTTTGATCTTCTAAGCTAGATATAACAAATACAAATCATATTCATCTCTCACAATTGCTCTTCTAAGCTAGATATTATAGTATCAAATCAACCTCTCTCACACACAGTACAAATGGCTTCTCAAGCCTTTATTTATAGCTTTCCAAATGACCTTTGGCCTTCCCCCTTTGTGACCCTTCAATATTCATATAAAATGGTGCCAAACTTGTATGACCCTTCATATCCTTGCCTTTGAAAAGTCATGTCGTGACCCTTCATGAGCAAAAATGTCCTTCCCTCTTTTGTCCTGATCTTGGTGATTTTTTGTATTCCTCAAAGTGTCCCTTCATGATAAATTGTGCCCTTCCTCTTTTGTCTTCACTTTGTGACTCTCTTGGAATTCCCCAAGATGACTCTTCATGGGAAAATGCATCCCATCCTTCTTTTATCTTTACGCCATGGCTCTTTGACTTCTCCATCGGCCCTTCTTTTATCTCATATGCAACCAAAAATATATTTGTTAATATTAAATAAATACTAACTCACATTAGCTAAGATATATCTATTACAAATATCATTAAATGCAATGGGGCCTTTATCACCAATAATACTAGACCTTTGACATCAATGACAATAATTCCAACAATCTCCCCCTTTGGCATTGATGGCAACCTCAATCCTAAAATTGCCATAACCTGTCACTTGCATATCCTATCATCTGAAAACATACAGTAATTCCCCCTTACTATAACAACTTTTACCTATTCCCTGTACCTATTTTTGCACCTATACCTATACCTATTATTCTCCGCCTTTGACATCAATGGCAAAGGACCTTCCTAAAGCTAACACTTAGCTCCCCCTCAACTAATGTTGAACATCAATGGCAGGAAGTAATAGAAATTAATTCCAACTCCTCTCGTATATCTTTGAATGTGTCCTTTGATCGTGCCTTTGAGAAGATATCTGACAATACATACACATTGTTCCCTATCCTTTGAACATTTTTAATCAACTCATTTGAATCTTTTCTTCTAATCTCACAACCTTCAGCATGAAGCTTTAATGTGTATCTTTGATCACATATTTGACTAACACTCAATAGATTATGCTTAAGACCTTTTACATACAAAACATTTTTAGTATAAGTTCTACCATAATCCAAACTCAAAGTACCTTTTCCAGCTATCCTGGTAGTGGTTTTATCTCTAAATCTCACTGTGCCACCATTGATCTTCTTTAGAGATATGAACTTAATTTTATCTCCTATCATATGCCTCAAACATCTGCTATCAATTAGCCATGGCTGATCTTTATTTCTTACATGCAAAGTTGTTTGCACCAACATAGAATCTTCAGGTTGTTTCTTGTGCCATGAACATGTCTGAACCTTCTTCCTGATGAATTGAGCTTTGAAACTCTAATCCTTCTTCTTGATGAATGGAGCTTTGAAACTCTTATCCTTCTTGACTAAATTGAACATGCTTCTACAATACCGAGCTATGTGTCTAAAGTTATTGCACTTGTAGCATATTATGGTCTCTTCATCACAGCTTGATAGAGGAGCAAAAGAATTGTGGCTTCTGCTTGACTCTACTTGACTTTCCTTCTCCTTATTTCTGAAATTGTTAGTTCTTTTTCTACATTCTAATTTCTTGTGACCATATCTATTACAATAAAAACAATAGTCATAAAAATAAGACATGCATGTATATCTCTGACCTAATTGTCTTTTGTAGCTTTGTTCTCTCCATCCTTCTCTGTTTGAAATGTCCTCTGTATTCTTCACTTCTTCCCTTGTTTCCTCTTTTGTAAGAGCTTCAACATAGCTCTTCTTTTCAAATCCAATCACTTTTATATCTAAATTTGGTTTTGGACTTTCCAATATCTTATTTAGCATTATAGTGGTATCCTCAAATTTTGAATAACTAACTACTTTATCATTGACTACTTTCTCAATATCTTATTTTAAAGAGGCAATTTCAATAACATACCTTTCACATTCTTTTCTTACTATTTCCAACTTTGGTGTTAGATCTTCTTAATTCTTCTTGGCTTCTTTCAAGTGCATTGTTAGATCATCAATAATTTCCTTTGACTCCTTTTCATTTTTCTCAATCTGATGCATCAATCTTTGATTCTTCTTCTCAATAGCTTGTAACTCTTCTAAGGCACAAATGAGTTCTCCTTCCATATGCACTTTAGCTTCCTCCTCTTCTTCTTCTTGATCACCTTCTTGTATGGCCATGAATAAAATCTCTTCTTCTTCTGAATCATTGACTCCACTATCTTCGACTGAGCTAGGATCCTTAAAATACAGGCTCTTCCTCTCAAATCCCTTCTTAGATTTGCCTTTGAAATTATTCTTATATGTAGGCTTCTCTTCTTCATCATCATTACCCTTATTTGGGCATCTCACTAAAAAAATTCCATTCTTTCCACAATTAAAACATTTAAAAGGTAATTTTCCTTGATATTTACCTATTCTCTTTTTCGGCTTGCAAATGAAAGTTGCTCCATTGTCATCTTCATCATCACTAGAACTATTTCTTAATTCTTGAATCATAGCTTTCTATTTCTTTGATGTCTTGAAATTTGCTTCTCTCTTTGAGTGTTTATCTTGTTCTGTCCACATCTCATATGCCATGAGAATACCATGAAGCTCATCCATATTTAGCTTGGCTAAATTCTTCATCTCCTCGATTGCCGAAACCTTTGCATCATATCTCATTGGTAGAGATCTTAAAAAAAATTGTACCATCATTGACTCATCCAACGTTTCTCCAAGTCCTTGAATCTAATTTATGATTTGATCAACTTGAAAAAGATAACTTGCTATATCTTCTTCTTCTTCCATCTTCAAACTTTCAAACTGTCTTCTAAAATTTTAAAGCTTAGCTTGCTGAACCTTTCCATCAGCTTTGTAAATATTCTCAAGTTTTACCATAGTTTCATGAGCATATTTACATCGCATAACTTTATCAAATTTAGATTCACATAAACCACATAAAATAGCATTTAAAGATTTAGCATTACATTCACTTGCCTTCTTTTCTACTGGAGTAATTATAGATGTCTATGGCTCTTCATATTCCTCCACCACTACTTTCCATATGTCAAATCCAAGGGCCATCAAATAAGTCCTCATTATTATGCTCCAAAAATCATAATTCATTCCATCAAACAAAGGTTCCTTATTTGTGTAAGATCCTTCCTGTGACCTAGCCATCGTGCTTTCCCGTTCTACCTTCAAGCTATAAAACTTTTCAAAAAGGAAATTGCTCTGATACCAATTTTTAAGAATAAGATATAATGAGAGGGGGTGAATCAGTATATCATATATCTTATAAAACCTTCCCTTAACCAAATTCCACTTAATCAAACATTTAAGATATGTAATAAAACAAAAACAATAAACACCACACAAGATAGAGAGAGACACAAGATATAACATGGAAACCCAATGTGGGAAAAACCAAGGAGAACAATCTCAAGTATATGAATGAGCACCAACCCAAACAATATTCACAAGCACCAACTTGTAGGAGCACCAACCCCTTTGTTGAGCACCAACCCAGTAACTATTCATGAGCACCAACCCATAGGAGCACCAACCCCTTTATTGAGCACCAACCCACAAGAGTACCAACCCCTTTGTCAAGCACCAACCCAATAATAATTCATGTTCACCAATCCATAGGAGCACCAACTCCTTTGGTGAGCACCAACCCAAAAACTATTTGTGAGCACTAACCCCTTTGTCGAGCACCAACCCAGTAAAAATTCATGAGAACCAACCCACAGAAGCTCCAACCCCTTTGTGTATACCACACAACTATCTCTCAATGTTGTTATCTCAACATATTATAGTTCATTACAACATCTCTTTCCTCTCTCTCACCTTTGCTCTTCTAAGCTAGATATAACAAATACAAATCATATTCATCTGTCACAATTGCTCTTCTAAGCTAGATATTACAATATAAAATCAACCTCGCTCACACACATTACAAATGGCTTCTCAAGCCTTTATTTATAGATTTCCAAATGACCTTTGGCCTTCCCCCTTTGTGACCCTTCAATCCTCATGGAAAATGGTGCCTAACTTGTATGACCCTTCATATCCTTACCTTTGAAAAGTCATGTGGTGACCCTTCACAAGCAAAAACATCCTTCCCACTTTTGTCCTTATCTTGATGACTTTTCGTATTCCCCAAAGTGTCCCTTTATGAGAAAATTTGCCCTTCCTCTTTTGTCTTCATTTGGCAACTCTTGGAATTCTCCAAGATGACTCTTCATGGAAAAATGCATCCCATCCTTCTTTTGTCTTTACCCCATGGCTCTTTGACTTCTCCATGGGCCCTTCTTTTATCTCATATGCAACTAGAAATATATTCATTAATATTAAATAAATATTAACTCACATTAGCCAAGATATATCTATTACAAACATCATTAAATGCAATGGGGCCTTTATCACCAATAATGCTAGACCTTTGACATCAATGAAAATATTTCCAATAGATACATCTACACCTATGAAATTTGTGACAAAAAACTCACCTAAGACTGATTCATCATTGGTCAATGAAAATGTTTACAAATAATTAGTAGGTAGTTTGATTTATCCTACTACTAGACCATATTTATGTTTGGCATTAAGTTGTCTTTCTCACTTCGTGGATAAACCACACGAAGAACATTGGAAAGATACAATGTGTGTTTTTAGATATTCCAAAGGTACTCTTGACTTTGGCATTATGTATAAGCTTGTATTGAGTTTGTGATAATAGGATATATTAATTTAGACTAGGTAGGATCTAGTTAATTCTATAAATTCTACAACATGTTATGTATTCACTCTTAGTTCATGAAACTTTTCATGGTAGAGTAAGCTTTAGAATATAGTATAATCATCTTCTATTGAAGAAAAATGAAAATTAGTTGTTAGTGAAGGTAAAGAGTTTATGTGGATTCAGTCACTATTGGAAGATATTCAGCTTAATTCATTATCATCTATGCATGTCTACTTTGACAACCAGATTGTATGAAATATGGCCAAGAATCTAGTATTTCATGCTAGGACAAAGCACATTGAATTTCATCATCACTACATCCAATAATTGGTTTATAATGAAGACATTTATATTTATTATTGTCCTACCTTTGAGTAATCAATTGATATAATGACCAAAAATTTATAAAAGAAAAAATTGTAAAATTTTGAGATAAGCTTGGAGTTGTTTCTAGTTCAATAATTTAGGGAAGGTATTAGAATAAGTATTTAAGATTATTTAAAGATTAATATCTTACCATATATTATTATTATTATTATTATTATTATTATTGTTTTTTATACACTTATTACTCATTCTATTCTCAGGTAAGATTATTTTCACTTATCATTGTACCAACCTCCTTTGTTATAGGATCTTGTTATGAACCTATATATTAGGCTATTTATGTGATTAATAATATCATGTATTCTTGCTTCATTATTATGCATTTTAATTGTTAAAACATTGATAATATAATGTCTAAATAAATTCCATGGGATAAACAACATTGATATGATGCCTCATAAGGTCATTGGCACCCTTATACCATCATTGCTTCAAATTAATCCAAAATCACATATATAAATGAAAGCTTAAAATATATAAATATTATTATAAGAATCCATTATGTAATTAACAATAAAAAATGGAGAGTAAGATGAGCCTAACCATTGGTGGTCCTTAACACTTCATCCATTAATTGTGAGATTAAAAGATTCATTGATATAAGAATAAAAATATATAAAGGAACAAAAGAGTAACATGAAATATGAGATTGGTGTTGACCACTTTCTATCCTTAGGCCTAAAAAGGTGCCAACTTAAGTCTAGAGATCTTTAGTCCATCATGAGAACCTCATAGTTGTCATATCTCTTGAGGAATTAGGGAAATTCAAAGGAATGTTCATTGACTGTCAAGTGAAGGGAGTAGGTCTCAATGTCTTGTCATTTTTATGTATCTATTTCAACATTTGCTAAGTATATTCCTGGTGTTTGAGTATGTTTGGATGTCTTTGACAATGAATTGAAGTGGTTTTAGTAATCTACAGTGCCTTGATGGGAGATGGAAGGAGGTGGAAACTAATGACTCACCGTGAGATTTTTTGAATGTATTTAGTATATGCAAGGTAGAGCTGACTATAAACTTTGAAAGGTAGTGAAGATGCATATAAGCCTAATTCAAAATTTTAACAAGGCTATAATGTACTCTTTTTTATATTCATTATCAAATATTCTTTTGAGGCAATATGTATGTTATCTAAAAGAAAGGATATGGTCTTAAGATGAACAAATTTGACCTCAAAAGGTAATTAAAGCATAAATAAAATATTTAATCACCCTCAAGGTCATTATATTGCTTTAGTCAAATGGTTTTACGCTTTGAAATTATCCCCTTTATGAGTCTAGAATGTTGTTTTACCATCAAGAGAGCTCACACATGTGAAAACATGCCCCTTTTACTCTACAAAACTTATTACTTGCTTTGATATGCCCTTTGACTCATGTTTCCCTAGAATGGTGGTTTAGAACTGAAATTTGAGGAAATGAAGGAGAATTTTCAAGATTCAACAGTCTTTTTAGGTGGTATAGATCCATATAGTATAGATTTTCTCAACAGAAGTCATGGATATGCAAGGAGGTTGTGTTAAAAGTACATGGTGAACAGATTAGAATGTTTGAGGGATTGAAAAGCCAAAAAATAATGGGTTTTATGTACTTAGTTCACTAGTAGACATCAAGAGCACTTTAGTTTTGTGCTCAGTCCATAGAGAGAGGGGGAGAGAGAGAGAGAGAGAGAGAGAGAGGAGAGAGAGAGAGAGAGAGAGAGAGAGAGAGAGAGAGAGAGAGAGAGAGAGAGAGGAGGAGAGAGAGAGAGAGAGAGAGAGAGAGAGAGAGAGAGAGATTAAAAATCTTGGCAAGATTAATTACACCTTATGACCTTTCAATCATGGGTATTTTTTGTTGGTTTAGTCTTCCCAACTTTAAGAACAAATTCTAAGAACGTAAGGGGTCTAGTCACCATTCACATCTACACAAAGCAAGAGATGTAGTATGATTTTATTGAGTTTCTAACTATTTTGTTCAAACTAATGGTCGTTCCTATTTTGTTAAGCCTTAAAGATACCTTTCATGACATCCTCAACATATTTAACCACAAATGTGAGTCTATATGTCTGAATAACATCTAAACTACCAAATCTATAGTCTATAGGCAAGTTTGAATGGTTATATGGTTCAGTGGTGGATTCAAGGTTGTCAAAGCATAGTAAGATATTGTATGAGATGTTTCATTCATGACCATATGTCCTTATTTATGTTTCTTAAAGTTTCATCAAAGTCTCACATCTTAAAAACCACCAATCTATCTTCAACTCTTTCATAATCTCACTTAGCAAATGTTAAGGTCACTTAGCAGATGTTAAATTTGTTTGTAGAATCCTAGGTTTCTCTTTTCATAGTGTATGCTTCTTTGAAAGACTCTAAAATGATATATTTTGTTAACTCATATGCATATTCTCATCTAAGAACCTTTTAGTATGTCTTAAATATGGATTTATTAGTCTTTCCATTCCCCCATGTTTCATTCCATTTTCATAACATTATCACTACCATTCAACCATTGTTGTAAGCTTAGCACTCCATTCTCAGTCTCCATATATATTCTATCATCACCACACATATATCATTATTCTTACACATCAATATAGTTAATCAAAGTATTTATTTCTCCTCAAGGTTTTTAATAATTATCATCATGTTGAATATGTATTATACAACCTTAAACACTACTAAAGGAGCGAATCATCACCTACATGCTATAGGGGAGGATAAAGTGACCTTGAGCTAATGAAGGGATCATGTATGTTTGAAAGATAATTGAAATTATTGAAAAAATATATATGTTTAGATAATTTTTGATTTAAATAGGTGTTATATAGATTTTTAACCCAAAGGATACAATCATAATCTCTAAAGTGAACTCATAATCAAGATTTAAGAGTTACATATAATCAATAGTCAAGATGCAATATTTCTAGAAGCTAATAAACCTAGTGAAGATAAATACATGTGTGAGAGGTGATATAAACCTAATTAGATAGTTTAAATAAGTTCAAATACTATTCAATAGGTTAGTGATGGAGTCAAGAAAGGTTCAAAGACATAAAATGTAGTCTAAGACCTTAATAAGCACCTATAACCATGTAATACTGTGAACTAAAGGTGAAATAAAATGAATAAAATAGGTGTTTTAAAGTGTTTATAAAATTATTATATATTTAAATAGGTTAAAAAACATTGTAAATTATACTAGTATAATATATGAAGCCTCAAAACTCCTAATCACAATCAAGTGACTCCTAAAGGGTATATATAGGCTACAAACACAAGATAGGTAGTAAATCCTAAAGGGAGGAAAAAGTATCAATGAGTTATATATTAGACATTAAATATAGTTAATAGAATAATTATAAGGCCAAATAATATGGTGTGGAATATTTTAAATAGAATATTCAAAGAATTCATACACACATTGTCATATACACATAGTCAATGCCTACATCTAGTCTTGGGGGAGTTTGTTATTTTGAAGCCTATATAGGTGTAATTAACCCTTAAAATTTGGTAAAAATAGTTATTATAATTATATTAATATATTAATACTATCCTCAAGTTTAGATAGTTAATAGAAACATTCACTATTTTATCTCAAAGCTAGTTCAGTTAGTTAGCAATTAGTGATGAGACTAGGTGGATTATTTGGAGGTTTGAAGACAAGACAAGAAGTTTATAGTTCATAAGGGGTTTTTTATACTATAAAATATGATATTATATAAATTAATATACTATTTTTGATTGATAATACTTAGCTTTCAAGTCAATATGCCCTTGAGGGATAGTTTAAAGAGACAAAACTTAAACTTGGTAAGAGACCCTGCCACCATGTTGAGATAGATACAAGTCTTATTAGAACATTAATGGTAATAATAATTGTTTGGAGAGTTAATGAAAATATTTATGGAATTTTTAGAATCAATTTATTCATTAAACTTATTATTTTTGACCTTAAACCTTTTATTGGCTTACATAGTTTATATAGTTAGTTAAATCACACTTCCTTAAGTTCATATATTAACACACATTTTGCATGGGAACTCAAGATATTAAAGAATGTTTAAGGGGTTAGTTTAATTAAGATATATATAAATAGATTTTTATTTTTTATGTTTGTCCCATATAAACCATCATTAAGATGGTGGACCTCTAAAACCCTTGCTAAAACCCTAAAAGGTACCCAATGAAGGAAAGATGCTTTAAAATGCATCCAAATGAACTATTTGAGACATGAAAGGATATTTTTAGTCTTTATAAATTCCTAAGCATAAAAATAACCTATTTGTTGGCATGTTTAGAGGTCATGTTATATGAACTAGGCTTGAAAAGTTTAATTTAAGTTTATGATCAAGGAATTGAAGGGTATTTGCATATATAAGGAATTTTAAGAGAGATAATAGGTGATAAAGTCCATAAATAACCTTTTAAGAATCATCTATATGAGTTTTCATGATTGGTTCTATAGGAAGACAGACTTGGTATTCAGATAAGAGACTATATGTGTATAGGTAGAGGGTAAATAGATTGATCAATCTAACACCATTACTCCAAGGTAATTCATAGATGATATTCATGTTAAATACAATGAATAAGAGCCTTAAAAATTATGTTAATACAAAAATCTAAGAACCCTATAGTATTATATACCTATCTAGTGTCTTTATTGAATAGGGTCATCTAGAATATGGAGAAGAAAGCAAGATGAGGTCATAAGGACACCTCAAATCTTCATGAACAACATTATCAAGTTGTTTTTATGTGTCTATATAATTTTATATTTATGAGAGATACTATAGTTGGTCATTCTAACCTTAAGACACCAAACATCTCAAAAAGCATATTTCTTCCTTGAGAGGTGACTTCACATACTCACTAATATATAGAGCTTATGCATGGTAGGTTTGGCACTTGAGGAGAGGTGGAGAGATTAGTATAATATATTTTTGTGGAATTAGTTTAGATATTCAACCCCTAAACTCTATGAATCATTGTTCAGAGTCATGAGTGCTCTCAAACCTCTCTAAAACCCTAGTTAGGACCTGATTGAAGAAATTTTAGGGAAAATATATTCAAATATATTTAAATAACTTTTAAAATGCTTAATTTATATTTTAAGCATAGGAGAGACCTTGACTATGGTACTTTGTTATATGGATGGTGTACAAATTTATCAAAATATAGTGTTTTTTGAGGAAAAAGGGTAAAAAATGAGGTAAAAGATAGTTTAAGATTTCCTAATCTTTGGAAGTGTTTTTTTGAGACTTTTTCCACTTCTTAAAATAATGATATGTTCACTTATTTTCTTTGAAGTAATTTTAATAGCCTTCACTAATCAACTAGTTCATGGACCTAATCAAGTTGGCTTAATTATTCAAAGAAGAGTAAGGTTACATATGGAGGAACTCTTGGTGTAAAGAGACTATATTTGTTTAATTTAACATGTATAAACATCCATATTTTCGCATTGAATCAAGTAATTTCCATATTTATGAACATTTATGAAGGTTTTTTTAGCAATTTTATGGATATAGTCAACCCACAAAAAGTGGTAATCAATTGATGCTTCATGGAAGCTGGTTGTTTATGTATATTTAATGTTTATAATAGATAAAAGAGAGGTAATTAATTTAATATGTCATTCATATACATTTCATTGGTCAAATGTTACTAAACACATATATTAACCATCATAAAGACACTATTTGAAGACACTTCAATGCATGGAAGACTGTTATAATTGTCATGGTCTTTTGAATTCTTTAAGGAATTATATGACACTCTCCTTTTTCTCTCCATTTAATTATATTTATTTAGTTTTAAAGGCCTAATTTGGTATCCCTAAGGTTGGTATAACATAACTCTGCTGAAATTATATCTTACACCTTGAATTAATAAGAAAATATTATTGCTGACTTTTACATTGGTATTAGTGCATATTTTGATTATTGACTTGAAAAAAAGTATGATATTCATATTAATTTATATGTCCTCTCCTTCACCTAATTCTATATTTTCATCCTCTATAGGTCATATGAAGTATTAAGAGGTAGAAGTTGTGTTGAAGAGTGAGTTAGTTTGTAGTGTCTTATATAGACCTCTATTCTTTTACCTTCAAATTGTAGAGCTTTTATCTCACCTCCATTTGAAATATTCATGTTTATTACTATGTTGATAAACTATTTACATTATATTCACAAGTGTGCTTAAGGATAGGTTCAGAGAGGATCATTAAAAAATTGGTGCATCACCATCCCTAGTATAGATTTTCCTTTTAAGATTATCATTATATCTCTTTTCACCACTAAAGTAAATAGGTTTTATAAGAATAATTCAAATTTGATATATCATAGGAACTATCCCCATAAGGTCTAGGTTTGGTCTAGATATAGGTAACCCATAACCTATAGACCAATCCCATGTTAGTCTAGGTTTGAAGAAAAAGTGAACTATCTACTTTAGAGGGTGAAAATTGGGTTGCTAATAGTTATGACATGCCTAGTGGGAGTCACTCATTTAATATATTTGGAGAATGCATTTTCATATTTGATCATATCATCAAGCTTCAAAGGTTTCATAGATAGATCCATTGACACATTTCATGCCAAGAGTGGTTACAAGATCTTCCTCAAAAGGTAAGGAGATTGAATTTATTGATTTATCTTTGGATATAGTTAAGAAAAATAAATATTACAAGTCTAATCCCAATCCTGCAATCCTAATTTTCCTACTTTTTCCCAAAAAACTATTTTTTTCCCAAAAAACTACTTTTGTCCAAACAAATACTACTACAAATTCTACACTTCAAATGGATATTCGTAGAAGGCAATAATTTGTTCCTTTTAAAGGTTGCAGCCCCTTAAAACTCAATCAATTTGATGACATACATGTTACTTCCATAAAAATCCTTCCTTATCTCATAGGAGAGAACTCAACTACTCCTATTGAGCATATTGTAAACATAGCCAATCTAGTTTCAATACATAATGTAACATAAGATAATGTGCTATGAGATTATTAGAAACTTAATTTATGGGTAATGCATTCCAATGATATAGGGGTTTATCACCTACATCCATTAACACTTGGGGTTATTTTGGAGAACTCTTATGTAAACATTTTGAAGATAAGAGTGATCATCTCTCCTTAATGGAATGACTTACTACAATCAAAAGATCCCCGTAGGAGTTCATGGTAGACTTCAACTATAGGTTTCAAAAAACTTGGCTTAGGATCCCTATATTTATCAAACCCATCCCTAATTATACATTATTTTATTATTTGAAAGATTTAAATTTTGATGTGGTGATTATGATACAATCAATGGGGGAAGCACCTTAACAAAAACCTATGAAGTAGCCATAAGAGTTGAGAATTTCCTAATCCAAGAAAGTAAACTCACCCATAGACCACCTATACTTTTATTCCCATATATTCACCCCCTGCCATTTCTCCATTACCAGCCCCAACTAATCTTGATCAAACAGATGGTAACCAAGTAAACAGACAGGGTAAGATAGAGAGGCTACTTAAGGCCCAAAATAACAAGATAGTGGCTTTGGAAAGTCAACAACTTCCACCTCAAAGGCCTTATCAAGAAGATTACTAATACCCTAACTAATCCAATCAATATATCATACCTCTTTATCAACCTAGTTAGTAGGTTCAAGCATAGCTTACATAAGCAAGACCATATAATTCCTATAATCCCAATGATACTAGTAGTTCTAGAGACTTGGTTATAACTAAGAAAAATTATGCTGAAGACGGTCAATCCCCTAATCAATGAGATAAATAAAATATTATGGAAATGGATATAAGTGGTGAGGTGTCTCAATAATCCTTCATCTAAAAAGGTCTTTCTCTTCCATGTCATGGTAATCTACCACCTCCATAACACAAGTAAGCTTCTCTTCTACCACATGAGAACACTCCTTTTATGACTCAAGCTAAGATACTAGGTCATAAAATATCAAATGAAAATAAAACACCCTTTGAAACTAACTTTTTCAATTTCCAAGAAGGTGAACATCCCTTTGATCAAGTGGCAACTAATTAGGATCAAAATATAGCCAATGTGGATAACTCATTTATAGATCACACAAAGGCCAAAATAAGGGTGATTGGTGATGGTTTGGGTTTTAAAAAGGAAACCACTATACCTTCTCAACCACCTCAAAGATCTACCACTCAAGTGTAACTCATAAGTTACCATTAACTCAACAAATGAAATATGAGAAGGTGCAAAATCAGAAAGGTCTTTTCATACCACATTTTACACAAGCTTCAAAACAAATTTTTATTCCTAAGTTGTAGTCCAAGGAAATCAATCATCCTCATAAAATTATTTATCAGATGAATAATTTCCATGTATCTATTCCTATGTGGGACACATTGCTTATTCTAGGACAAAAGGATTTCATACAAGAAGAGCTCTCCAAGCTTCATGTTTTGGACAAACAAGCTGAGAAGGTAAGTACAATCCTTAAAAATTCTAGTTAACCTCATGAGCCTCAATCATAAAATATAGTTAAACAACCCATTTCTATATTTAATTTATCATAGGTGATTACTTTTTACATAATTACATGATTGATAGTGGGGCTAGTACCTTAGTCATGCCTAAATCCATAGTTGATAAATTGGGATTTAAATATGAGCCTCACGAAAAAGGAGTTTTATAGTTGGATGGGTCTCCTACTAATAATTCAGGTGTCCTTAAGAACCTTAAAATAATTTTGACTACTTGTCCTAATTTTATTATATCTCAAGATGTGGTAGTAGTTGATCTTCCTCCCTACTTTGATTTATGCTTGTCTAGTGATTTCACTTCCAAAATAGGGGGTATCTCTCTTCTGATTGGTCCTACATGATTTTTAGAACAAAATATGGGATAAATGTTAACATAAGGTCTAAAAATATATCTAGGTTCCATTTATAACCTTATATTCCCAACTTATCAAATGTCATTTTCACTATCTTAAATGAGTATGAATACTTCAATGACCAAGAACCTTTTGACCACTTGAAGGTATACCAAATTCTCTCCTTGATGAGTGGGAAGAATGTAATTATGGTTATGATCCTTATAAAAACATTGAATAATAATTTTTGGGTGTGTATTGCATGCATGAATAAGGTGTCATAATACCAAGTCTCATTATCACAACACAAGAGCATGAAGGAGCTTGGAATTTATTTTTTGATGGGTCTAGATCAAAGAATGGGAATGGGTTAGGTGTTATGATTATTTATCCTCTCAATAAAAGGTAATATTTTTATCTAATATTCCAATTCAATTGTACCTTTAATATTATAGAATATGAGGCCCTCATTCATGGTCTACAGTGGGCAAGGAAGAGAGGGATTAAGGTTTTAAAAGCTAAGGGAGACAATAAATTAGCAGTATAGTAGGTAATAGTCCTAGGTTAAGCCAAGGATCCACTCTTTAAGTCATATAAACATAGGTTTTGGGACATATTAGATGACTTCTAAGACTTTGGCATTTGCTCCATTCCTAGAGGAGCCAATCAACATGCAGACTGGTGAGCTATTATTATAGCAAAATATGATATAGTTTATGGGCTCAAGGACACCAAGGAGCAATCCCAAATTAAATTTTTATGTAGGCCATTAGTCTTTGATAATTAATTAATTCATTATGTGTTTAATATAAATAAATAAATTTCTTATTTCCTATAACATAAAGTAGAGTTCTGCTCAAAGAACCAAGATAGGTTGAAACATCAATATGAGGACCAAATTGTCTAATTGAATTAAAATAAGTTACCTAAGGTATTGGTAACATTGTAAATAATATTTAAGTAGGATGACCATCTAAGGAAATATAAGGTAATCATCTCCACTAAAAAGGAACATTATGAATAAATTATCATATTTGAAGATAGATTACTCAAATTAGGAAAGGTGAATATCGAGGAGAGGGAATATTTCATAACATTATGAAAAGAATTTAGGGATGTTTTTGCATGTGAATATCATGACTATAATAGGTTGGATTATAGGTTGGCTCAAAATACCATATATATAGAATAAAATGCCAAACCTATGAGTCAAAAACAAAGACTAATCAACCCCAAGATTGATATCCTTATGAGTAAAGAATGAACAAAGCTTATTGAGTAAAACATAATATTCTAATTAAACATTCTACATGGGTGGAAAATATTTTACCTATGAGTAAAAATAATGTTTGGATAAGTTGTGTTTTGATTTTAAATATCTCAATAGGGTGTCATTAAGAAATCACTACCCTTTACCATCAATATATCAAATTTTATAGAGAGTTTCATGTTCACAAAGATTTTACCTACTTGATGGATACTTAGGGTATAATTAAATATTATTTAAGGATTAAGATCAATTCAAGACTTCCTTCACAACTAAGTGGGTTACTTATGCATATAATAAAATTCCTTTTGGATTGTCTAATGTTGGAATTAACTTCTAAAGGGCAATGGATGTGGATTTCCAAGGGATTATAAGTGAGATGGTGCCCATTTATCTTGATGAGATTATTATGTTTTATAAAGATCATAAGGATCATTTGACACATTTGATAATTGTTTTTGATATGTGTAGATAGTTTTGGGTCTCTTTGAACCCAAAAAAGTGTATCTTTGTAGTACATGAAGGAATGCTTCTAGGACATGTATCAAAAGGTGGACTTTCCATTGATCTTGAAAGAATTGAGGCAATCCTTGTTTTGTATTTTCCAAAAAACAAGAAGGTATTGAAAATTTTCTTGCATAAAATAAACTTTATTAGGATATTCATACTTAGATTTATAGAATTGATGAGACCACTAACTCACATTCTCAAGAAACATTAGTAGTTTTCATGGAATAATGAAGGTAAAAGAAGTTTTGAGGCCATTAAACCAGCCAATAGTCAAGATCCCACCTCAAAAACCCTAATTTTACAAAATATTTCTTCATGTATGCCTTCTCCACATGTGAAACTTTTTTTTCATGCTTATGCAACAAAGTAGTGAAGGATCAGAGCTACAACCAATTTATCACTAAGCTATCATAGAACTCTAAAATAGAGTTCTCATTTACTTCCTTAAGTGCAACTAGCTCCACCCACTTGGTAAAGTAATAATTATATATTAAAACCCACTTATTCCCAACACTAGATGGGGTATGAATCATACCTATGAAATCTAGTCCCCATTACATGAAGAGATGCTCAATTTGAATACTTTTCAGAGGCATGGTAACTACTCTTTGCTTATTGATAAACATTGAACATTTGGAACATATTCTAACCCAATCATGTGAGTCTTAAAAAAAAGTGGGGAAAATATGTCTTTCTATTAAGATATTTGATTATGTGTTCTTAGATTCAAAACTCCATCCTGCAAGCCCATCTTGGAATTGCTCTAACAACTTGTCCACTTGACTAGTTTATACAAATTTCATAAACATACCAACAATGTTTTTCTTAAAAATTACCCCATAAATATAGATTTAAGGGATAGGTTTCATCCTAAAATGTCTCCTTTTTTCCCCATCTAAGCCTATAGTAAATTCTCCCATTTAGAGTAATTTTTTTATGTCTTGTGTCTAGCTAGAAGAAGAGATAGTTTCAACTGCATGTTGATAGTTATAGCTACATGTTGACTATATTTTATGATTATATACAAAAATGATTTGGATTTTAGTAGTTTAATAGTGTATGACTATTACCTTGATCATGTCATTTAGCTCAAATCTTCATCCAATTACTATCCTCAAGGTAATAGACTAACAGAGTTCACCAATAAGAACTTGATTAGGATCATTAAGAGGATAATGGAGGACAGTCAAAGAAGATGTCATACCAAGTTAAAGACTACCTTTTGTGTAGATATAATTACTCTAAAAAAGGCTATTGGTCACTATCCTTACCTCTTATTTTATGGTAGAGAAGAAAAACTACCCTTTTCATTAGAATTGCTAACCTTCGAACTTACACATTAGCTAGAGATCATAGATAATGATGTAATGAAAGTAAAAATGAATGATTTGAGAGAGTTAGAAGAAAAAAGGGAAAATTATATGCATACTATGTGGTCTAACCAAAACCAATTAAAAATATATTTTGACAAGAGAGATTCATCCAAGACCTTTCAACAAGGTGATATTGTACTTAAGTGGGATAAAGTTATGTCAAGCCAAGTAAACATTCCAAATTTGATAGTCTTTGGAGTGGTCCATATGTCATTAATAGTTATAATGATATTAGTGCTTTCAAATTATCAAATTTGAGTGGTGAGGATCTTTTTATTCCTATCAATGTGATGTTCCTCAAGTTTTTCTATTAGGATAATCAATCCTCTTGTACATAGTAGTAGTTTCCTTCCTCTAAGTGCTATTACACATGCCTTTTTAGATATTTATTTATTTTAGTTATTTGTTTTTGTTTCCTACTTTTCATCTTGTTTATTTCAATTGTGTTCAAGTATGCAAAGTTGGATAGTTTCAAAGTGTAGTCAAAGGATTTTATGTAACTATGAGTGATAAGTAAGAGATTATGGATTATTTTGACTAGTAGGCTAGTTAAACTAGTTGAGTCACTAGAAATGTTGACCAATTTCTATCCTTAGGACTTTAAAGGTTCCAACTTAAGTCTAGATATATTTAGTCCATCATGAGAACCTCATAGTTGTCATATCTCTTAAGGAATTATGGAAATTCAAAGGAACGTTCATTGATTGTCAAGTGAAGGGAGTAGGTATCTATGTCTTATCATTTTCATGTCTTTGTTTCAAATTGTGTTAAGTATTCTCATGTTGTTCGAGTATGTTTGGATGTCTTTGATAATGAATTGAAGTAGTTTTAGTAATCTAGAGTGCCTTGATGGAGATGGAGGGAAGTGAAACTTGATGACTCACCATGAGATTTTTTGAATGTATTCATTATATACAAGGTAGGCCTGATTATAAGCTTTGAAATCTAGTGAAGATGCATATAATCCTAATTCAAAATATTAAGATGGATATAAGGTACTCTTTATGAAATTTATTGGAAAATCTTCTTTTGAGGCTATATGTTGTCTAAAAGAAATTTTTTAGTCTTAAGACAACAAAATTTGACCTCAAAAGGAAACTAAATCATTAATAACATATTTATTCACCCTCATGATCATTATATTTTTGTAGCTAAATGGATTTATGCTTTGAAATTGTCCCCTCTACATGTATATAACATTGTTTTACCATAAAGAGAGATCACACATATGAAAACATGACCCTTTTGCTCTCAAAAACTTGTTAATTTCTTTAAGATTCCATTTGAATTTCAATTTCCTTAATTTTTCCCTAAATTGGTGGTTTATAACTGAAATGTGAGGAAATGAAGGAGAATTTATGGGATTCAATAGTCCTTTTAGGTGGTACAGATCCATACAGTATAGATTTTCTCAAGAGAAGTCATGGATATGAAAGGAGGTTATGTTGCAGGCACATGGTGAAGATATTAGAATGTTTGAGGCCTTGAGAATCTAAAAACCAATGTGTTTTCCCTACTTATCTCATTGGGAGACATCAATAACACTTCTTGTTTATGATTAGTCCATACAGGGGAGAGAGAAAGAGGATTCAAGATCATGGCTAAATGAAGTAGACCTTATGACCTTCCAATCATGAGTATTGGTTGTTGGTTTAGTCTTCCCAAATCTATGTACAAATTCTAATAACTTAAAGGGTCTAGTCACCATTCACATCTGCACAAGATGAGTGAAATAGTAAGGTTTGGTTGAGTTTCTAACTATTTTTGTCAAACTAATGGTTGTTCATATTTATCTAGGCCTTAAATAGATATTTCATGACTTCCTTATCATTTTTATCCACATGTGTGAGTCTATAAGGCTAAAAAACATCTAAAATACAAAAAATTTAGTCTATAAGCAAGTTTGAATGGTTGTATGATTCAATAATGGAATCAAGGTTATCAAAGCATAGTAAGATATTGTATGAGATATTTCATTCATGAAAATATGCCCTTATTTATGTTTCTCAAAGTTTCATCAAATTCTCACAGCTTAGAAACCAACAATTTGTCCTAAACACTTTCATAGTCTCACTTAGTAAATGTTAAAGTCACTTAGTAGATGTCAAAGCTGTTTATAAAATACTAGGTTTCTCTTTTCATAGTGTATGATTCTTTGAGAGTCTCCAAAATGATATATTTTTTCAATGCATATGCATATTATTGTATAGGATCTTTATAGACTATCTTAACTATGTATTCATGATTCGTTGCATTCCCCTAAGTTTCATTCCATTTTCATAACTTTATCACTACCATTCAACCATTGTTGTAAGCTTATCACTCTATTCTTAGTATCCATATATAATCTATATCACCACACATGTATCATTATTCCTACACATCCATATCATGAATCCAAGTCTTTGGTGCTCCTTAGGGTTGTTAAGAATCATCATGATCTTGAAGATGTATTATACAATCTAAAACATTGATAAAGGAAAAAATCATCACCTACAGGTTGTAGGGGAGGATAAACTGATCTTGAGCTAATCAAGTGACCAAGTATGTTTGAAATATACTTGAAATTATTTTTAAAAAATTCAGGTTCAAATTAGTTTTGAGGGATATTGGTGTGATAGTGAGTTTAAACCCAAAGGACATAGTCATTATCTCTAAAGTGAAATCATAATGAAGACTTAAGAGTGATATATAGTCAACAATCAAGTTGCAATCTTTTCAAAAGGTCATGAACCTAATGAAGATATAGACTTGTGTGAGAGATGATCTAAACCTAATTTATTACTTTAACTAAGTTTAAATATTATTTAATAGGTTAGTGATAGAGTCAATTAAGGTTCAAACACATAAAATGTAGTCTAGGTAACTTAATAAAAAACTACAACCATGTAATACAAGGTGTGAACTAAAGGTGTAATATAGTGAAAAATGGATTTTTTTTAAAGTTTTTAGAGACATATTTAAGATTTAAATAGGTTCAAAAACATTAAAAATGTTGTTAGTGTAATATAGGATGCCTCAAAACTTCTAAGCACAATCAAGTCACTCCTTAAGGGCTTACACAAGTTACAAATGCGAGATAGGTAGTTAAGACTAAAGGGAGGGAAAATTATCAATGAGGTCTATCTCAGACAAGAAATATAATTCATAAAATCATGTGGATGATAAATAATATGGTGTGCAGTATTGTAAAGAGAATATTCAAAATAATCATACACACAATCAATGCCTACATCCAGTCTTGGGGGAGTTTGTGGTTTTAAAGCCTCTTTAGGTGTAAATAACCCTTTAAATTTTGTAAAAATAGTTATTATAATTAGATTAATATATTCATGTTATCCTCAAGGTTAGAAAATTAGTAGAAACATTCACTATTCTGTCTCAGAGCTAGTTTAGTTAGTTAGTAGTTAGTGATGAGACTAGGTGGATTATTTGGAGGTTTAAAAACTAGATAGGAAGTTTATACTTCATAAGGGTTTTTTTGATATAATAAAATATGATAATATTTGCCTTCATAGACTCTATGAGATTGATAACACTCAGCTTTCAAGTCAATATGCCCTTGAGGGCTAGTTTAATGAGATAGGCCTTAAACCTATTAAGAGATGCCATGTTAAGATAGATCTAGGTCTTATTTTCACATTAATGGTCATAATAATGGTGTGGAGAGTCAACAAAAATATTGAGGGAATTCTTAGGATTAGGGTGATCCATTAAACATATCAGTTTGGCCCTTAAGCATTCCATTGGCTTACATAGTCTAGATAGTCAATTGAAGCACACTTCCCTATGTTAATATCTTAACACACATTTTGCATGCAAAATAAAGATATTTAAAAAAGTTTAAGGGGTCAATGGAATTAAGATACATAAAAATAAGTTTTGGTTTAGAGGTCCATACTATATGAACCATTGTTAATATGGTGAACCTCCCAAAACCTTGAAAAGTACTCGATGAAGGAAAGATGCTTAAAAATGCATCCAAATGAAGTATTTAAGAAATGAAATGATATTTTGGTCTTCTTAATCCTATTAGTCATCAAAATAACCTATTAGTTGGCATGTGCAGAGGTCATGTTACATAGACTAGGCCTGAGAAGGCTAATTTAAGTTTGTGAGCAAGGAATTAAAGGGTATTTCCATATATAACGAATTTTAGGAGAGATAATGGGTCCTAAAGTCCCTAAATAACCTTGTAATAATCATCTACAAGAGTCTTCATGACTAGTTCTATAGGTAAATAGACTTGGGTATTTAGATAAGAGATTGTATATATACAAACAGAGGGTAAATAGATTGACCAAGCCAACACCATTATTCAAAGGGACTTCATAGATGATATTGATATAAAGATAGTGAATATGAGCCTTAAAACTCTGGTTAAATCCAAAACTCTAAGAATTTTGCAATAGTATATGCTTGTCCAGTGTCCTTATTGAATAGTGTCATCTAGAAGATGGAGCAAAAGGTAAGATGAGGTTATACAGATGACTCTAATCTTCATGAAAAACATTATTAGGTTGTTTTTGAGGTGTATTTATAATATGAGCTATAAGAGAGATACTATAGTTGTCATTTTGACCTTAAGACACATAACACTATTTAGAAAGCATGTTTCTTCCCTGAGAGGTGACTTCACATGCTCACTAATGTAAAAAGCTTATAAATGGGAGGCTAGGCACTTTTGGAGAGATAGAGGGCTTAACCTACTAGAGTTTTGTTGAATTATTTAAGAGATTTAGCCCATAAACTCTATGAATCATTGTTAAGTGTCAAGGGTACTCTTAAACCTCTCTAAAACCCTAATTAGGACCCAACTAAAGAGATTTGAGGGAAAAGGCATTCAAACAGATGGAAATAACTTGACAAAGGCCTAATTAATGTTTTAAACTCAAAAGAGACCATGACCATGCTATTTATATAAATGGTGTATGAACATATCATAAAATAGTGTTTTCTAAGGAAAAATGGAAGAAAATAAGGTAAAAGGTAGTTGAATAGTTCTTAATCATTGGAAGTGTTTGTATGAGACTTGTTTCACTTCCTAAAATCATGATATTTTCAGATATTTTATTAGAAGTACCTTTACCAGCCTTCAATAATCATCTAGTCTATGGACCTAATAAAGTTGGCCTAATTCTTCAAATAAGATTAAGTTTACAGATGGTGGAACTATTGGGTGTAGAGAGACTATATGTGATTAATGAAGCATCTATAAACATCCATAATTACCCCTTGAAGTATTCAATTTCTATATTTATGAACATGTATGAAGGTGTTTTAGTAGTTTTATGGATATAGTTAATGCAGGGGCATCTTCAAAGGTCTCCATTTTGAGTTTTTATAGTCATTATAAGTCATAGAGAGTGTGTTTTTCATATATAGGAGGTTTATATTACTGTAGGTTTTTATTGTTTCCCTATTTTTTAATTAGGTAAATTGTATTTCTTGTGCTTACATGGAGTTTTCCTACATTTGTAGGATAGGCTAGCTTTTGTGGAGGTGTGTGTCATAGATGTGTCATAGGTGTCATAAGTAACTCCCTTGATGGGAGTTACTTCTCTATTCTTAGCACCTTGTCACCACCTTTCATGGAGGAGTTACAGTCTATTCTTGGGGTACCTTGTCCACCTTTTGTGGAGGAGTTACTTACGTACTCTCTTATATGTATTCCTCACTTTGGCCATCTCATGTTAATCAGATTTTGGTTTTCTCCATTTTGTCTTGTGCAATTTAGCTTCTTGTATAATTTCAAATTACTTTAGCATCTATGTGGTGTGCACTTGCTTCAAGACATGTGATCATGTCTCCATTGCATTTTCATTATCTAGATTCTAGCAATAACTTCAATATGGTATCAGAGCCACTCTGGTAATCATGTGTTTGGTTATGCTATTTTGAAATTCTTACTTTGCTTTCTTAGTAGTTTTTTTGTTTAACTCCATTTTTTTGGTAGAGTTTTTTGAAAACTCATGCAAATCCATATGAAAACTTGTTAAAAAAAATTACTTCTAAGTTAGGATTTGCCAAGACATCTTATAGATCTATTGTGGCTTTAGCAAAAGAAGTGGAATTTCTTTTTTTCTGGTCACTCTACAGGAAAAAGATAGATCTCTGCAATCTGGTTCTGCTTCTTGGACGTTGGAGGGGCTGACTTTGTTGCAAGCTATTGGGCACCATTGTTATGAGTAGAGGGAGGAGCAACACTTCACTCATTCAGTCTAGGCACTCTTAGTCCATGTGCTCAGCCTGCAGACCCATGCACTCTCCAACAGTAGTCTAACATCCTTCCAGCAGTCCTTTCTAGTCACGCCATCAGCTGTACAGTGCCCAGCATCCAGCAAAATCAAAACCTTTTTTCTAAACAGTGCTTTTTTTTGGGGTGCCACTGCCTACATTTGTTCTACTATCTAGTAAGTAGAAGTGTGCCCTTGTTTTTGGTGAGAACGTTCTGCCACATCTGTTGTTCATTTGTTTTTTCTACCAGCACTTTTTTTAAAATGGTGCCCCTTCCTTGCTTGGCGTCCCATGTGGCAACTTGAATTGGGCATTAATAATTGATTTTTTAAATGTTTATAACTTTAATCAATTCACAGTGTCATTTAGTTTTCTGGAAAACAAGTAAGTTGAAAATAATTTTAAAAAAGAGTAATTTAGAGGTTTTTAAAAAAACTTGTATCTTCAACCTACGAAGACGAAGGGTGAGGCACAGGTTGGCAGGTGGCCAATTCCCCCTCACACAAACCTCCTTTGGATTTCTCATTGTGTGACAAATCTATTGAGTGGTTGGAAGGCCACTTTCTCTCTCAAAACAAGCATTTTTTTAATGTTTTAGTGTTTTTTTTGCAAAAACACTAGTTTATAAGCAAATTGAACCTTTAATATCTTGCAAACGGTATCTCAAATTTGGGTGCCATTTTTTGAAAAAGTGTTTGTAATTCAATTCTCCATAGTTTAGGCTTTTTAGTTGTCAAAAATGCACTAGTTTATAAAGTTCCTAAAATTTGGGTCTCCCGGGATGCATTTTCAACTGAGTCCGATGTCCTATTTGCTTAAAGTCTTGCACTAATTACTCTAAGACACATTCTTGGCTGAGCCTGATGTCTTTTGAGTGTGCAATTACATATTTGGGGGGGGGCTCAACATTTCAGGGGGGTGTGTTTGCTTTTCACAACTTGCAAATCTTTGCTTTCATTCTCCTTTCTGCATAAATTCACAACTTACAATCAACACAACTTTACCTAAATTTAGCTTAAAATGGATTATTTTCAATTTAAACCATTAACACCCTTCAACTATCATGAATGGAAGGTTAAAATGTCAATCATTCTTAGAAGCAAAGAGTTGTATAAGATTACCATGGGTACTGAAGTAGAACCCAATAATGATGCTGAAAAGGTCAAGTGGTAAAACCGTAGTGATGAAGCCTATGGATTACTAAGCTTGTCTATGTCTCCAAAACTTCTCTTCCATAGAGAAAACTCTAAGACTCCCAAAGAAATATGGGACACCTTAGAAAATTTATTTGGGAAGTTTGATGAGATGAGAGGTCATGAGCTTGAAAACGAACTCATAAGTCTAAGTCCTAGCAACTTTGACACCCTATAGGACTTCTTCACTAAGTTTAAGGCCCTTAGATTACAATTGAAAGAATATGGGATAGAGAAGAAAGATGATCAACTCATCCTTTCTATTCTCGCAAAGTTAGGTCCAAACTATTCAGTCTTTGTCTCCACTTTCCATGCCACAAAAAGTGCCCTTGGCACTACATGGAAAATGCCTTCTTTAGATTCATTCATTGCTGACTTGACTAGGGAGAAAGATAAGCTAATTAAAATGGGAAAAATGAAGTCTACTCAACCCCAAGATTTGATAGCTGCAAATGGTAAGGATAAGACTTCAACAAAGGAGAAGAAGAAAAAAAATAAGGACCAGGAGAAGAAGAAAGAAAACAACAATCCTGCCAAAAATGACACTGAGTCTTCCTCCTCCAATGCTAAACCTAATAAGGAGAAGGTTAAGTGTGCCTATTGTAAAAATATAGGGCATGATGAACACAAATACATGAAGAAACAAATAGATCACCTAACTCATCTTTTAGAGAAGCACAACATAGGTGTTCTTGAGTCCATCAAGCAGAATTCATCTACCAAAGATTCTACCAAGGCAAAAGGCAAGGGTAAGGAGAAAGAAAAGGGCAAGGCCCTTGTAGCTAATATAGCTTCTAAATCATCATGGGTCATTGATTTGAGTGCTTCTCACCACATGGGCTCTTCACTAGTTAAGTTTTCATCTTTAGAGCCTTGTAACATGACTTTAATTAGTTTGGGTGATGACACATCAGTTTCTATTGCAAGGAGAGGGTTAATTGAAATGGAAGGAGGAACATTCAATAATGTTCTAAGTGTTCCTTCTCTTTCAACCAGTCTCATATCAGTGTACCAAATCAGTCACATTGGTTAGGGCATGAGAGTTGAGTTTTCACCAGATTCAGTGGCTATCAAGGTGTTGCATAGTTATACTACAGGGGTAGTAGGTAGGGCAGATCACCAAGCCAGGTTATACACCTTCTCACATTTTACATCAGATTCTTCTCCAATAGCATTGTTGACTCATTTAGATGGAGTTATCAAATTATGGCATGATTGGTTTAGCCACCTTAACTACCGCTACCTTGAGCAACTTTGCAAACATGACATGGTCATTGGCTTGCCTCGTGTCCAATTCTCAAAAGGACTTTGCGAGGGGTGCTTCCTTGGGAAGCATCTTGAAGCAAAATTTGACAAAGGCAAAGCTTGGAGGGCTTCAAAACCTTTGGAGTTAGTCCACAGTGATGTATCAGGACCCTTTCCCAAACCATCTTTCACAAGGGCCAAGTACATCCTCACTTTCATTGATGATTTATCTAGGTACACTTGGATATATTTTCTCAAACAAAAGTCTGAAGTGTTTGAAATTTTTCTAGACTTCAAGGCTCTTGTTGATAAACAAAGTGAGAAATCCATCAAGATTATTTGAACTAATAATGGAGGGGAGTATGTCAGCAATATGTTTGAGCATTTTTACACCATAGAGGAGATTGATTTGCAGCACACAGTCACTTATAGTCCTTCACAGAATGGGGTTATAGAATGCAAAAATAGGTTCTTGAAAGAGATGGGTAGCTATATGATTCACTCCAAATCCTTAGCACCATAGTACTGGGTTGAAGCCATCAATTATGCTTGCCACATTCAAAATAGGGTTCCTTGCAAAGCTTTGAAAGAGATAACACCCTTTGAAGCTTGGCATAAAAGAAAACCTGATGTTGAGCACCTCAGGGTTTTTGGATCCCCAGCCATGGCCCATATTCCAAAGAAGAAATACAAAGCTATGGAATGTCAGTCTAAGCCTTGCATCTTTGTAGGATATCTAGATGGTATTAAGGGGTATCACCTTCTAGATCTAGTCACTCATGAGTTGTTCATCGAGAGAAGTGTCCATTTTCAAGAGAGTCCTAGAGACTTAACACTTGGCACTTCTTCTCCCTCATTAGATCTACTTCTTCATGATGATTCCTCATTAGATTCAGATCAGCCACAATAGGTTCTTGAGCTAGAGACATCTTCTTCTTCTTCTTCTTCAATTTTAGACAGTGAGGATAGTGATGCAGAGTCATCCACCTCTAGTCAGTTAGAGGATGAGGAGTTAGCACCTGACTCACCCACTTTTGGGCCACTTTGGGCTAGACATACACTTGAGAGTGCTGGCACTTGGGAAGGAGATCCCATAGATGACATACGTACTAGGGGGGATTTTCAGAGAGATCCACATTCCTTCTTTGCTTTAGTTTTAGATCCACACACTTTTTGAGATTCATCAGGGGTACCTGAGTGGAATAGTGTTATGGAGGAAGAATATTCTTCCTTAATCAAAAATCACACTTGGGATTTGACTTCACTTCCTAAGGAAAGAAAGATGGTTTGATGTAGGTGGATATATCAAATCAAGTTTACTACAGATGGGTCAGTTGATAAGTATAAGGCATGATTGGTTGCCAAGGGTTTCTCATAAGTGGTAGGCATTGACTACTCAGAGACCTTTTCACCCATTGAAAATATGACTTCTATCCAACTCACCTTGGCTATTGTTGTAGCACATGGTTGGGATGTGCATCAGATAGATGTGAAAAGTACCTTTCTTCATAGAGACCTAGAGGAGGAGATCTACATGGAGCACCTGCTAGGATTTGTTCAAGATTATTCCTTAGTATGCAAACTTAGGAAATCTATCTATGGCCTCAAACAGGGCCCTCAGGCTTGGTATGCCAAGATGGATTCCTTCTTTCTCACAGTGAGTTTCACTACGTGCCATTCTAATCCCAATTTCTACTTCTTGTGGCAGGATGATTCGCTCCTAATTTTGGTTTTATATGTTGATGACCTTTTGATCACTGGGAGTTCTTCATCAGCTATTACAGTGGTGAAGGCATATCTCTAAGATAGATTTGACATGATAGACTTGGTTTTGTTGCACTACTTCTTTGGCATCGAGATCTCATAGTCAGATTTAGGGATTTCTCTTGCATGGCCTAAGTATGCTCTTGACTTATTAGCTCAGTTTCACATGGCTAATTGCAAGCCATCTTCGACTCCCTTTCTATCAGGAGTCAAGCTTGAGGCTGACTATTCTTCACCATTAGTTAATGCCACTTAGTATCGACAACTTGTTGGTAGTCTCATCTACTTGACTCACACCAAGCCCGACATATCATATATAGTGGGACTTGTCTCCAAATTCATGCGGGAACCTCATGAGCTTCATTGGAAAGCAGCTAAGAGGATCTTGCATTACATATAGGGTTCACATAGATATGAGATTCATTACAGATTTGGCATAGAGGTTGACTTGGTTGGATATACAAATTCAGACTAGGCTGGTGATTCATAGACTCGCAAATCCACTTTTGGTTACAGTTTCTCTCTAGGCTCGAGTCATATCAGTTGGTCTAGCAAGAAGTAGAATGCTATTGCTATATCATCCACTGAGGTAGAGTACATGGGAGCTATTAATGTAGCTACTAAGGCTATTTGGCTTCAGGGGATTCTTTCTGAGTTTGGCATTCCTATCAAGCAACCCACCATCATTTATTGTGACAACTAGAGTACCATTTAGATTTGCAAGAATCTAGTTCAGCACCAGTCGACCAAGCACATAGAGATTCACATGCATTTCATTTGGGAGCTTATTCATAGTCAGGTCATTGACTTAATATTTTGCTAGTCTTCAAAGCAGGTTGCAGACATCTTCACCAAACCTTTCACTAAGAGCAAGTTCATTCATCTACGAGCTCTTCTTGGGGTACAGTCCACATTTGTAGCAGCATCATCTTCAGGGGGGCCTTCTAGCCTCTTCTTTTCTTTTATGTCTCTCTTTTGGGGAGGAGTTTTTTCCTATGAGTTTTCTCCTTTTCTCTATCTTATGGGAGATTGCATTTGTACATGGGTACCTCATCAGGCCTAATTACCAGGACCCATTTTATATTTCCACACTACCCACCTAAGTTGTGCTTATGGGGGGTATTAGTGTAGGTTTTTATTTTTTACCTATTTTTTAATTAGGTAAATTATATTTCTTGTGCTTACATGGAGTTTTCCTACATTTGTGGGATAGGCTAGCTTATGTGGAGGTGTGTGTCATAGATGTGTCATAGGTGTCATAAGAATGTCATAAGTAACTCCCTTGATGGGAGTTACTTCTCTATTCTTAGCACCTTGTCACCACCTTTCATGGAGGAGTTATAGTCTATTCTTGGGGTGCCTTGTCCACCTTTTGTGGAGGAGTTACGTACTCTCCTATATGTATTCCTCACTTTGGCCATCTCATGTTAATCAAATTTTGGTTTTCTCTATTTTGTCTTGTGCAATTTAGCTTCTTGTATAATTTCAAATTGCTTTAGCATCTCTGTGGTGTGCACTTGCTTCATCTTGTGTGATCACATCTCCATTGCATTCACATTATCCAGATTCTAGTAACAACTCTGATAGTTTAGAAGTATTTAGAATTTGAATTATTGCATATAAGGCATTTTCTTATCAAAACTAGAATTCAAATATTTGAATTCTAAGAATTAGTTTGTGTGGGATTTTGAGTATAAGAAGAGGAGTTAAGTATTTGGTTAGATTATAATGAGGTCAAGGTTTTTAAAATATATTATTAACTCTTTTGGTTAGTCATGGTGACAAGTGTATTAGGTATAGTTGGTTTAGACTTGTTAATGTTGTTAAGAGAGAACAAAAACCATTGAGTTAGTTATGCCTCTTACAAACTTGTACATATTGATGCTTTGAGTTAATTTTTGGAAGATTTTTTGAATAATAAAGGTTATAATCCTAAGGAATATTATAGGTCACCTCCTTTTTTAAACATAAATATTTACATTCTATCAACTTTGTATATTCTATGTTTTTGAGTCAAGAAGAAAACTGAGTTGCAATGTAAGAATGGTAAATTTGTGTATGCATGAAAAGGAAGGATAGATAAGTTGGAATGTTGTGTTTTATTCCAATGGGAAGTTATTTTGAGTGTATTAGGTTATGAATATTTGTTGGATTAAAGAGAAATTTTTCATCAAATAACATACTACCTTTATACTCTATGTATTATGTTTGAGAGGAGACTGAAAGTACTATATTTAAGAAGCAATAATCAATGGAAATCAAAATGGGAACATGTACATTTGGTAAGTATTATTTATATTTATTTAGAAATTGATCCAAAGTTTCTTTATCTTTTTCTATTTCTTTCATACATTTTGGTAAGGAAGTTAACACTAAACATATAGACCACTGTGAACAAACACATAGTTAGACTCAAAGGACCTACAATGGTGATAATAAAGGAGTTTTAAATGGTAAGTGAGGATTGTATAAGGTATATAAATTATGAAAATAGGTAGTTAAACCTTAAAAAAAATTAAAACCCATTTTCATTCTAAAAACTCTCCAAGAACCCGTCTCAAGTCAATACAGTCATGTGACTATATACATAGTCAAAATTAAACTCATGTGAATGGTGAATAAAAATGTTGTGGAGGAGACCTAGTGAATGAAAAATGTATAAGGAGGTTAAAAAATATTGAACAATATTTATAGTGTTTGAAACAAGATAGGGAGTTTTAAGATTCAAAATAACTCTCCTTAGGTGGTCACAAGCAGACCTTAACCCTATTTAGGGTTTCAACACTAAAACATCTATAACAAGAGTTAATACTATATAAAAGTGGTGAAATTTTGTGAATAAATGAGATTTAGGGTATATAAATATAATTTTAAAGTTTAAATTTGATATGCAACATGGATTACATAAAATTGAAGAATGTGTGTGTGAAAGAGGTGATAGAGGCCTAATAAGCCTAAATAGACACCAATAAGGACCTAGACATTTGATCTAACAGTGAAGGTGAGCCAAGAATATTTGTGAAATATTAGTATATTATGGAGGGTAATTGGAAAAGTATTTAGTTTTATAATATTCCACTGTACTTGTTTGTATATGAAGAATTAGTGCAAAAAAGGCTACTAGAAGTTATAACTAAGGTCAAGAAATTAAGACTGGTGGTAGAGTTATGCAAAAAGGTTTTGTTGAGTGCATGGGAGGTAAATGAGGACTTTAAGGAGATTAAAAATGACTTGAGACCATATATTAATATTGATGAAAGGATAGAATATTAGGCCCTTTATGGATTTCATAGGTTATGAAGCCAATGAGGAGAAGTAATCAAGTGGATGGGTGATGTGAGTATGTAAGATGGAGAATACAGATAGGGTTAAAGGAATCTAAGAAAAAAGAGGATAAACTAATTAATAAAAAGTGAATATTAATGTAAAGATAAAGAGGATTGAATTTATGAACAAACACTTGTAAGATTTTATGGTGAAATAAGTGATAAAAGTGACAGATACAGAGTACAAAGGTTAGAGCTAAGTGATTGAGGGTAGAGGTAAGGAGATATTTGTACATGTTTTCATCCTTTAGAGACAAGATTGATTATACCTATGTATCATTTAGTATCAGATAAAGATGATAGTAGAGGTCCCTGATGCAACATAACATGCTAAGGATAAGGATAGCTAAGTTTTATTATACTTGATAGGATAGTAAATAGAATTCATATTTAATAGAAGCATGATAAAGATGAGTTATCATGTGATAGATAGGAACAAAGATTGACCAAAATTTTCTTAAGGTTTATAAAGAATGTAGATTACTTTAGATAAGATTAAATGAAACATTAATCATGTTAATGCATACAAGGAATAACACAATAAATATGATAGGTAACCATAACTAGCAAGTCTATATTGATCTCAACAAAGGTTCATCATCTTCTTCATAAAAACATAAATATTTATGGTCTTTATAGTTTCTTTACTATTCATATTCTTCATATATATATTGGTGCCAAAGAGAGGATACCATTCATCTTCTATCCTTTTACAACTTGTGGAAGATAAGACAAAATACATATAGCTAACAATTCCATACATAATACACAGATATTTGAAGAATATCCTATGAAACTTTAATTATCCACTTTATTCTCAAAAAACTTTCCTGGACTTAAAAATTTTTCCTCCCAAGATAACATCATAGGTTCATTTGACTATACGCTGAGGGTAGAATTTCACAAATTGGGTAGAGTAGTAAGATTCATAGTAATCTCTCAAGGTATCATTTTTGGTTTTCACTTCTTGCACACTACTTAGATGCCCTTTCAAGTTTTCAACTAAGTAGTGTACCAAGCTACTACCCTTTCACATTTTTAATAGGCTAGCATAAGCAGGTGGCTGATCTTTATGGGTTTTTAACCATCCTATCCCTACTTGTCTTACTAATCATCCTCAATACAAAAACTTGTTCAAAAATTTTAAAATAAAAATAATTTTTTTTGCATTTTATAGTATTCAACTAGAAGGAGGTGATGTTTTGGTCTTGTAAGGTAGTAGGGCATTTCCACACATATGAATACCTAAAGCTCAGGCTATGTCTTATGTGTTGATTACTACAGTCTCATCTAGGACCAAATAGATTGTGCCCTTATTTTATCACCCAAATAATACTTTAACTATCTCTCCCAGGTCACCAAATGTTGACATACATAGAAGGTGCTCAATATCCATGTTCTAGAATTGGTGGGGATCAATGAGGATGTGGCTATGCAACATCAATAGGATAAAGGTGGAAGATCTTATGCTCAACTTCATAGAGGTACTAAAATGGATCTTGATCACTATACATGGTTTGTCAAAGCACTATGTTAACACCCATGGATTCATTTTATAATTATAAGATGAGTTAGATTAGTTGCATGGTATCCATGTCTGTGTAGGTGAATGAAATCAAAATTCAATTTGTTTTATGTGTAAAGTAATATCTTGGCTTTTGATAGTTGTAACTCATGAAGGATGTGATCACAGATGAAATGTTGACTTGGTGTTCAAACTTGATTTTTATAGATTTTGAGCCTCTTAGCTTCCACATCCATGCTATGCTTAGCTATCTACTCATCTTGAATGTAATGGTAGATGTGGAAAATAAATATTTGACCTAGACATTAAAGAAGTTAGTCATTGGTGCATGTGTGGAGTTACACCACTATTCTCTTTCATGTTTATATGAGGGGTATGAGTAGTTGATGTTGATGAGCCACTAATTTGTTGAAGATCATGCTAAATAACCCTTGTATCTTGTATTTACTTCTGGTAGATGACCATTGTTCATAAGATATCTTGTTGATGGGATGTTTTAGAATCTTTCCTAGACTTAATAATTTTTAGTCACTTCTCTCTGACTTTTTTGATGGTACACGTGGATCCTCATGCACATGTTTGGTGCATGTGATACTTGGTTTCTATACTTCATAATTTTTTTTTGAGATCATCTATAAAAAATAAAAAATAAACAAACACACACAAAACTTTGAAAAATAGAGAAACCCTAATCTTTATAGTGCTACTCAGCACCCACTCACCTTGAAAAATGAAATCTATAGACTATTGGCAGTAGGGATTAAGCCTACATCCATTTACACACCCTGGTAACATGGTTCCTTAAAGATCCTTATAACTATGGTTCCTTGCTACATTAGGTTATTTATAATGTAAGGCCCTTTCTATCTTATTTTTATCTTCCTTAGGAATGCTCTTAATGAACTATCATATTGTAAAACTAGTTGATCTTTGTGAAATTCTTTATGGCACAATTTCCTATTGTGCCAAAAAAATTTGCTCTACTTGTGCACTTCCTATGTCTAGGCTACTTTGCATATGAACTCATCCATCTGATTTAGTTCAAAGATAAGTTAGTAAGAGAATTTTTATCTTCAAGTCATATGACCATGGTAATGCACAAGTTGGGTACTAGATATTCCATCAGCATGGCTACTTCTAGACCATACACCAAATGAAATGGTATAAATATTATAGACCTTTTATACTATGTGAAATATGATCACAAAATCATAGGAATGTGATCTTCTTAGTCATCTTTCTTGACATCACAAATTTTAGTTAGCATTTTACCAAGTACTTTATTGGATGCTTTTACTTGGCCATTGGCCTGTGGATGAGAGGTAGTGATTTTATGATGAGATATCATAAAATCTTTAGTCAAAGACTTGATGGTGTTATTTATAAACTATATTCCTCTATCACTAACTAAATTTATAGGTAAGTTGAACCTAGTAATGTTATTTTCATATACAAACTTCATTGTGTCCTTCACATTGTAGCTAGGTGTGGTAGTAGATTCAACCCACTTAGTAAAATAGCTCATTGTAGTAATGATGTACCTTGATTTAATATGCTTACTTGGTGGGTTGATTGGTCTAAAAAAATCAATACCCCATTTTTTGAAATGTTTTTCTATTAACAGGGGCTGCAATGGCATCTCATCCTTCTAGAGTTGATTACCTATGTGTTGGTAGACATCATAGTGATATGTAACTTTATGTGCATCCTGGAATAAATTTGGACACCATAGTCCACTCTATAGAATCTTTCTAGCTGTATCCTCTCCTATGAAATGACCTTTTACAACTCTTTGATGAGCTTCTTCCAAGAGTTGAGGTTCTTCAAGGTTTGAGGACAACCCTGCACAGGACTTCACCCTTTCCCAAGTGATATATAAGTCTATTAATAATGGTATATGGAAGTTCTCTAGTCACAAAATATTTTTTATCCCACTCTTGAAATAGCAAAGGGAAGATTCATTGCTCAAGGAAGTGTCCCGTGTCTTCAAAGTTCTTAGGAATTATAGAGACATGGAAAATATGGGTAGCAAAAGAGTCTTCTTGTAATTTTTCTAGCTCTTCCCCATTTGGGATATAGATGAGGTGGTTTGGTCCTACATTCTCTTTTCCTAGCTTGACATTTATATGGAATTAAAACTCCTAAAACAACATCAACCATCAAGAGATACATCCTCCTAGCATCAGCTTATTGACCAAATGTCATAGGGCTTAATGTTTAGTGAAAACTTCAAATGGTGTTTTAAGTAGATAGTGCAATAATTTATCATGTGTGAACATAATGGCTAATATATCCCATTCTATAGTTGTATATTTTTTCTTTGTGTTTGATAGTTTCCAGCTAGCACAATGAATAGGATGGTCTAGCATACCATCTCTAGGATGTGTAAACGTAGCTCCAACTATGCCCAAAGCATCCACATGTACATGAAAAGGCTTGATTTAGTTTGGAAATATGAGTATGGTCATAATAATTACGTGATTTTTTATTTCAATGAAAGCTACTTGGAATTTTTAAGTCCATATAAACTTCACATTCTTATGCAATAAGGATTCACGTGGAGACAAAAATATTGTGTACCCTTTTATGAACTTACAATAGTAGCCTATATGTCCCAAAAAAGAGTATACTTTGGTGGTGCTAATTGATGGAGTCATATTCATTATTAATACAATTTTAGCTTGATCTGCTAGAATACCTTCACTACATACAACATGTCCAAGCAAAACACCAAATGGTGTAAAAAATAGACATTTTTTTAGATTCAAAGCAATGCATAGAGCTCAAAATCATTCCAACATTAGATGAAACTTAGACAAGTGTTGTTTGAACAAGAAGAAAAGTTCCCAATTATACAAATAAACTTTTAGGAAGTCACAAATAAAATCTTTAAATGTTATAATCACTACATTAGAGAACATTATAGGTGTATTTTTCAAGACAAAACACATGACCTTATATACAAAAGAGCCCCACTTTGTTACAAAATTTGTCTTGGATTGGTCTTAATCTATGATTAGGATTTAATGATATCCACTAAAACCAAATATAAAATATTATACTTCATTTCCTATGATAGAGTCCAAAACTTCATCTATGAATGGTATTGGAAATGGATCATTTATGCAGACATTATTTAGGATGTGGTAGTCCCCACATTCTCAGATTTCTCTTATTTTCTTGGGCTAAACTACCATGGTGCTTACCCAATTAACTTTTACTAATGGATATATTATCCTTGTATCTTGCATTCTACCCAATTTTACCCTTAATTTCATATTCATATTCAGATTGAGCTTATATGGCCACTTCTTGATTGGTCATGTGCACTCATTCAATTCAATGTGAATTTCTCCCAATGATGGGTTGACTCCTTGAACTTATAATAATTTTTTAGGGAAGATGTCTTTGTAAAACCTTGAAAGTTTTAGATCTTCTAAAATTTAGTTTCTATCCAATAGTCACATATGCTTGTCAATTTTGGAACCTCCCTAATTCTAATGTTAGCGACATGATTCTTGATTGAGTGATGATAAATATTGTTTTTTTATTCATCTAAAGATTATTTTATCCTACTTTTCCCTTCCTATATGGGAATTTGGATGTTGCATAACTTATCTTATTTAATCAATGCTATGTTGGTGTCCTTGAGTGGTTATATAGGTCACTCTAGTTTAAATAAATCATTCAAATCTAAATCACCATCTAAATCATAATTGTCAATGTCTTTTGATTTATCTTGGATGTAATTGCATGGTTGGATTAGATATTATTCTTAATTCTTAGTAGCCTTGACCCTTTGTAGCACCAAGTTAAGGTCAGAGGCTATGTTCTTCTGCATTGTATATTATGTTATGGTGCTCAAGTCTTCTACACACCCATGACATAAAAAATACTTGAGTTTGTGTAGTACATTATGGAATAGTAGATTTTCATCTTCAAACACAAAGGTCTATATAAAATCACTCTGCATTTGTGCCCAATGCTTAGTCTCCCTTCTATGTTCTTAGTGCATGTACCAGGCTATTAGTAGTGGAGCCAATGTATAGTAGAATATGTGAACCCAATATTTTGGTGTGACATGTTCCTCATCTCAAAATTAAACACATTTATTTATATGTATTTTTGGGCACTAACCTTATTGAAATAATTGATAATTGAAGTGGATGAACTGTGGTAGTTAAAATCTACTGATCATGAGCTCACAAGAATCATCCCACTCAAGGTAATTGTCTCGATGAATTGCTCAACATATCACAACAAATCCTTTCAAGGCATAATTTAATGTTTTGAACCCCTAATTAATGGTTGGAACATGGAATTACAAGCATAGAATGAAATCATTGAGGTCTTCAGTTGTATAGGCCAAAGTTTGTGATCTCCTCGGGCCCAATTGAGGAGGTGGGTATCTGAGGCACCACTAATAAATGAATTTTCTTCCCATGGAAAAGTGCCTTCCCTTGTCAATGTAGTCCTACATGTGATCATCAAACTGATATAGGAAGTCAAAATCTAATAGAGTAAGAGATTTTATAGACATAGAGGCACATTCTTTAATGACAAACTAATCTACCACTAGCTACATATCTATTGGTTTGGGCATCCACTATTCTAATGTCTTGAGCTTCTAAGTGAGCAATGATTTTACCTATAGTTTTACATGCTGGTAAAAGAAGTTACATTTAGCTATGCACAAAAATTTTGTATTCTCCTCAGTATTGACCTTCATCTAACTAGTTTCTTGTAAAACATAAGGGGATTCTGGTTTAGCTAAAATTATGTAAGGATTATGCACTCTATTGAAAGGAATGATAACAAATTTATCACCTTGATGTTCCTTGAATTGATTGTGTATTGTATTGATAGTCATTTAACCATCATATTCCCATTTTTTTCTTATTAGTGCTGGTTAGTGCATTGTTATAGTCTTCATGTCAATGACCTCAAAGTCACCTCACAAAGACAAGTCTATGACTTTGATCTTGATGTCTTCCACTTTGCCAATAGGCTCAAGTTTTCCATAATCATCTAGGTTTAGAGTTATTGGGATGTAGCTGAGAGCTGGTCATCCAATAAATTCCCATGTAGATCTAGGGATCATATTAATTGTGCTACCAAAATCAAAGGCAACATTCAAGATCTTGTAACTAGAAACCTCAATATCAATATGTATATCAACATCCCATGGTTTCTTCATCTTGACATACCAGACCAATTTTTCTATCTTTTATTAGCTACACTATGCACATTCCATAAGATTATGCAGTCGATTCATGATGTTCTATGATATATATTCATTGTCTAGAGTACTCAAAAGTTTCAAAAGATTTGTGAGCATAGTGACAACTCTATCTTGTCATATTATTCACATAACTTGTACATACATTTATGTGTCGATTACTACAATATCACCATTAGTAGTATCCTAATGTTGAATGTTCTTTAACATCTATGCAGCTTCATACATAAGATTTTTTCTATAGCTAGATCTAGATATTTATCCTGTTTAAAATTTTTGATGCCTTGATTTTGAGGCATCTTAAGTGGAGGTATCCCTTTCTCTACATGTTGTTGTCATGTCACAACATTCAAAAATGCATTTTATTTAGTCTCTAGACTTACCATATTCACATTTTGTATAGCTTTGTCCTTTCTCTAATTCTCTAGAATAGGGTAATCTTTTATGTCATGCTGATCAAAGATTCTATAGTATGTGCAATATGACTATCTTTGTGGATTCATTAATAAATTCCATTGGACATGATTGCATTCTCCACATAGGTAGCATTATAGGGGAGGCTACTAATAATTTATAGGGGAGGCTACTAATAATTTTTTCTTTTACCACCTTGGTATCCTCCTCTATAACCACTATGACCTCCTCCTTGTTACTATACAATGTTCCACTACTGATGTTTCTAATTATTATCTCTTATTGATAATTTTTATTGTGTAGCTTGTGGATCCCAATTCATTTTTTGTTGTTATGTTATGATTGAGTTCTAAGGTGTTACATAATACTACTAATGAAATGGAGGCATCTATCTTGGTGATTAAGGGGTCCATCCACACAGACCTTGAGGTTGATACTGTGGTGAACTTGGAATCCATTATGGACCCATCTAGGTCACATAACCCTTATCTACCTCTTGGCCTAGGATCATCATCTTCATCAATGACAATTTTTATGTTGCAATGTTAAATACATATTTGGAAATGCCCTCTTTAAGCTCCTATAAAGATCTATATTTCTTCTCATCATGATTAGTTGACTTGTAGAAATTACAATACATAGTTGTGGATTTTTTATATATTACTATAGAAGATGGCATTGTGTCATGGTATAACCTACTACCCAACAAAGTTTATAGAATTTTGTCTTAACTTTAGAATAATCATTTCAATGGTGTCCTATTATAAACTTTGTGTACCATAGATTTAATTTAGGCTTATCTAACTCATGGTATTGCTCCATTTATTTCATGAAATCTTGTAGTGTGTTTTCAATTTTAGAATTAGCGACATGCGCTTCTTCATAATCCCCAATCTATTTTATGTGTAGTGTAACATCTTTGGCATCTAATTTTGTATCATATTGCATTTTCATAGTGGTAAACTAAATCTTATTTCATAATCATTCAATGAAACATGTTGCTTTGTCTTAATATATTAAGGCAATTTCTACCTTATTCATCACATCAGAGAATTTATGATCAAAGTCATAAACTGGCTCTCCAGACTTTTGCCTTATCTCCTTCAGTTCTTATATAGTTTGACTAGTGCATTTAATAATTTTAAATTCTATGATGAGCCAATCTTGTACATATTTTAAACTTGCCTACTGAAGGTCTTTTTTATATTTGAACTCTAGTGCTTTCCTAGATAGGGCCCCTATTATTTCACACTTTTGAAAATTTTCATCAATTATGCCCTTAGCTTGCCATTTCATTTTATAAGTGAGTAGGTATTTTTCAAGATCCATAAACCCATCATAAATGGCTAAGTTTAGGAATCCTCCTAGTTGGGCCATCATGTTAACTGATATAGATGAAGTCTTCTGCATAGATTTTATTGGAGGCATCTTCATTTTGAGTAATCCTACTTATGTACTACTTTATGAACTAGAAGAATTATATTATGCACTTTGCTTATTTGCACTTCCTTATTATTGTTATTTTGTTTCAAATAAATATAAGGTAGTTAAAAACCTTACTAATTTATTTTGTATGAATTTTTGTACCCTAACAATTTACATGCTCTAAAAATGGTCTTTCCTAACTATTATCCTCCTGTTCACCTAGCTGTAAATTTATTCTAGAATATAAAATATTGGGTTGTAGGGATGCATACACTTATAGTGAATAGTTATTCCCAGTAACTTCTTATTTGGTTTTACTTGAACCTATGATTGACCTATGACTATGCTCTATTTATTTGCATAATTATTCTTATTCGAATAAAACCCTTTCTTATAGCTTTACACTACTTATATCTTTGATATGTTATATTCCTAAACTACTCTCATATTCCTCTTCGTACATCTCATCTTCATCTCATTCTTCATCTTCTCATTCTATCTATTAGCATTAATCATCCTTTTTATTCATCATTTTCTCATCATCTCTCTCATCACATATGTGCATTCATTTATCATCTACTCTACTACTATTATTACTTCTATTCATAGCTAGTTGGGTATTTTTATATTTATTCCATCTATTCTATTGTTGTAGTTCTCATTCTAAATCAAGAGTTTTCTTTTGACTCTTATTTACTCACATGTCCATTTTGGATTCAAGTTTAAGCTTTACTTACTCATTTATCCATCATCACCATCATTCACACACATCCCCATACACCCAAAGCAACTACTCCATATTGGCTGGAGTAGGCGCCATGGCCTTATCCATAACCAACATATTTAATAGGAGAGATAGTCATTGCCAAAATTTTCCTCTGATTCCTTGGACAAAATGGTCTTACACATATTCAAATGTTATATACCCTTGTACCACAAATTTAGTGATATATCCATCTATGATAGTGTTAACCCAATAGTCTATCACTTTCATCTAATTAATTTCTAGTTTTAACAACTGGTTTATCTTCTCTTTGGTCTTAGTAATATTTTATTTCATTATGAGATTGAAGCAATTGTATTCTACTCTTGTCAACTAATAAGTCATTAGTTCAGGTAGATCACACCAAAAAAATCATATATTTCTCCATAAATGTACTCTTGAATAATTTCACTTATGGTAAGACCAATCTTTTTAGATTCTTCTTATATGAAGAGCCATAATTTTTGTTCTAACCATGTTTCAATGTCTCACTAACTCTATAACCATCTTAGCATAGTTTCCTCTAAAAAGAATGTTTTCACACTCACTACACCATTGTTAGCAAACATTCCTAATGTAATATAACATGCTAAAGACAAATATATCTAAGTGTTATCATACTACATAGTATAGTATAAAGAATTCATATTTAATAGAAGTATGATAGAGATGAGTTATCATGTGACATATAGGTACTAAGATTGACTAGAGTTTTCTTAAGGTTTGTAGAGCATTCAAATTACTTTAGATAGGATTAAACCAAACATTAAACATGTTAACACATATAAATAATAACACAAGAAATATGATAGGTAACCATAACCAATAAGTCTATATTGATCTCAACAAAGGTTCATCATCTTCTTCATACATATATATTTATAGTCACTACAGTTTCCTAACTATTCATATTCTTTCCATATATTGGTGCCAAAGAGAGGAGATTGTTCATATTCTATCCTTTTACAAATTGTGTAGGATAGGACAAAACACACATAGCTGATAATTCTATACATAAGACATAAATATTTGAAGAATATCCTACACAACTTTACTTATCTATTTTCTTCTCCCAACACAAGAAGTTTGTTGGCAAGTAGATGAAGATTATAAGAAAAATAAGGTACACATTTTTTTTAATTTTCATGTTATGAATTTGATCAATTTATTAAAATAATGTTAAAGGTTGTTATGATATTTCTAAGTCAAGTTTCAGGTATATCAAAGAGAGGAAAAAATTTTAGATTGTGTGGTGAATCCCTTAAGCCAAGAGGCTTGAAGAGAGATAGCAAAGAGCTAGTGAGATCTCAAGAGGACACTGAAGGAGATATTAAAGATAAAGGAGAAAGACCAAGTGAAGGTCAAGAGGACAAGTAGGTAAGCTTGTCAAGAAGAAGAGATAGGTCAAGGAGAGACCTAGAGAGATAATAAGATAGAGAGAGTGGAAAGAGTGAGAGAGAAAGAAGAAGGGCTTGAAGGAAGAAGGTTTCCATAAGGAATTAAAGAAAGAAGAAGTTGATAAGAAGGATATAGATGATTTGAAGGTGATCTTGATAGAGTTAGAGAAAGCTTTATAGTAACTTATACCAAAGTTTTCCATTGGGATTATAACAAAGGCGAGATGGCCTCTTAAGGAAATGTTGATGAAAAGTAAAAGATAAGAAGTATGTAAAATAAAGAGATAATTGAAAGTGTTGATCAAGTAGCCTAAGATGAAGTAGAATGGGGAAATCAAGCCTCATGATTTAAAAATTAATAATGCTTTGACATGTGTGAATATAGGTTTGAGAATTGAGTAAGGAGATGAGATAGTTGGGCCAATGCATGGGATAAAGAAATAAGAAGAGGAAGCATTTGACCAAGTAGTGTTTAAGAGGAACCAAGAGGAAGGAGAGGCTCAAGATAGAGTCATCATGATGGAAGAAGAAAAAACATGTCAGGCATCTATGAATTAAGATAACATGGAACATGAATTGATCCTCACTCAAGAGGATGAAAATGAAGATAAAGAAGTATTGGGACAATAACATAAGCAAAGGTATAGGTATTATTCTAGTATATATAAATCCTTGAAGAAAGAATATAACTTTTATCCTCATCAAATGTTTAGAGAGATGGTAAATGAAGTGACAAAAGAAAACATAGACTTATGGCATGTAGCAGTGGGGTCTAATTGAATAACACTCATGAAGGTAAGGATTAGTCAATCATATGAAGACACTCTACATGATGAATTTGCATATGTTGAGGTAGAATAATAAGTTATATATGAATAAAAAACCATATAAGGAGAGAAGCAAGATGAGTTAGTGGTTGATGCAAAGAGGAAGGATGAACCATAAAAGGCACATGAAGGTTCTTGGTAGAAAGGACAATGCATGAACAATAAAAGGATATGGAATATGACTCAAAGGTATGAGGAGAACCACAATTTTGATAATTCTTTGTTGTTAGTTATAGGTATAGCTTATAAGAAGATAACAAGAGGGAAGACAAGGTACAAGTGTAGATCAAGAGAGTATGTACATATGCATGAGAAATTAGTTGTAGCATAAGATAAGAGACAAGGAGATATGCATTCCTCAAGTAAGCCTTGGGATCTAATATTCCATATAAATAATATAAAAGTTAACAAGAAGAAGAGAATTTGTGAAGCATATCAAGCAAGATTCATTATAAATTTTAGGGAAATTTTTCTTTGCCCCTTGGTAGTATGATGGAAGGTCATCTTCAAAGGTCTAAATTTTGAGTTCTTATAATCAATATAAGTGATAGAGAGAGTGCTTGTCATAGTTAGGAGGTATATAAGTCTTTAGAATTTGAATTATTGTTTATAAGGTATTTTATATCCAAAACTAAAATTTAAATATTTGAATTTTAAGAATTGGCTTGTGTGGGATGTTGAGTATAGGAGGAAGAGTTAAGTATTTGGTTAGATTATAATGAGCTCAAGGTTGTTTCAATAAATTCTTAACTCTTGTGGTTAGTCATGGTGACAAGTCTGTTAGGTATAGTTACTTTAGACTTGTTAATGTTGTTGAGAGAACAAGAACCATTGAGCTAGTTATGGTTCATAAAAACCTATACATATTGATGTCTTGAGTTAGTTTCTAGGAGTTTTTTTATAATAAGAGAGATTATAATCCAAAGGAATATTTAAGGGCACATCCATTTTTATATATAAAAAGTTACTGTTAGCTATCTAGATAGCACCCTGCTTGAAGGCTTGGTAGATTTGGCTCTAAAACCTTCATACCTAGACTAACATTGGAATGATCTAAGTTGTGGGACACCTGAACTTAGACCAAACCTCTAAATTTTGCTAAGGCTGGATCCTATGATGTATCACTTTGCACTAATTACTAAACCACTGAATGTTGGGATGACAACGATGAGAAGGAAATTGAAAGGGAAATCCTACTCTAATGTTGGTGATATTCCTATATTGTTGGTTCATCCACTCTATTTGAACTTATAAAACACTAATTAGATGAGCAAGAATAATTTTGAAATTCCAAAAGACTCATATGTATCAATATTTTATGAAGAGGTTTTATCAATTAATATAAACTTGATGGAAATAGTGGAATAGGCCTAATTCAAGGCACTAACTAGCCAATATTTATCCATTGTTAGCTTAAACAAATGACATTAAACACTAAACATGACCTACATAATATCATACCAATAGTGAGGTGACATCAAGACTTGAAAAGGGAGATATTTCTACCACATATACAAATCAAACTAATATTAACACAATATACTAGAGTAATAGAAATTTGAAACAATCTTTTCTTTCTCTAAAAAGGTTACAAAACTCAAATTTTGGTCGAGTCTGGTCTTGCCAAAAGAGGGAACCCCCTAAAAAGGGGCTAAAAAACCTAAATATATAGAAAATATAAGAAATATCTAAGATTGGAGTTGAAAAAAGAAGAGGATATTAACTAGATGTGAACTCTAGTCAATTTTTTAGTTCAAATTAATTACAATATTCTTTAAATATCTCCTTTTTTAATTTATCTTGTAAGAAACCTTATTTTTGGCATTGGAAAAGTGGTGGGACAATATGGATGTAAACTCAAGTCATAATTCATGAAAATCAATGCCATTCCTAAATAATAAATTTATTTTAGAATATTAAACAAAGTCTTTAATTATTCAAGTCTTCAAAAATTTGCATGGCCTTTACTTTTGGCATAGAATTGGAGGTGGTGGGCCCATGTTGACCTGTCAACCTTCCTTACATGAAAATAATTCCATAAATTATATTATAACTCCATATTGAAATTTATTTTAAGTTATTTAATGTCCTTATCTAGCATGAAAAGCATGGGAGATGCATGAAACTAGTCAAACTAGTCAACTAAAGAGATGTGGACTCAAAGACTAGTCAACTTCCACTTGAACTCAACTTGTGTAAAGTAACACTTGTGGATTAAGTTAAGAATGATATTTACACATAAAAATCTTATATGTAATTTGGAAAATTGTAATGTCCCCTTTTTAGTGTGATCTTGTTTTATGATGATTAGCTATTATGCAACCTTCGTAGGTTGATAGGATGGATAGAGGGTCATGATGGATGCTTGGCTTGGCTTTGACTAGCAGAATTTTTCTAGTTGGCTTTTGTTCCAGTGCTTTCAGACATGTATTGAGGGAGATATTAATATTTGATTGATTTAATTAAATATTAATTATTTAGCATATTTTAATTATGAAACCCTAATTCTTAATTATGAAACCCTAATTAGGGCAAGCACACCTTTTAGAGGATATAAGGGTTTCTCATTGGAGGGATGCAATAATTATTGATTATTGATATTGAAGACAGATTTTGCCAAGGATTGTTTTGAAAAAGACTGATCTAAGGGTTTCCAGTATTCCTATTGCATTGGAGAATTCCCACTCTTCAGTGTGTGCAATTCAGAGGTTGTGAGATATCAGCTAATTTATTACCAGTTCAAGGGATAGCTTCATACAGAAGTTGTCATAGAGATTTACAGGTATTTATTTCATTAGGGTTTGATTCAGAGATTACCTAGATATAGATCTTTTGTATTATCCCCTCTTTCTTCAGATCAGGGTCCAGCATATAAGCTGCACTATATTCTATTTGCTTCAGTACAAAATCCATACAGATATGTGCATATTTGTTTGCATCTATAACAGGCTGGACATCACCGCAGGGAGTGCAGAGACTGACATCAACAACACAAAGACCAACATTAGCCGAGCAGAGACCGACATCGGTGGGTAGAGACCGACACTGGCTGACATTGGCCAACTCCAATACCGACGTCGGTAGAGTAACGACACCAAGCGACCAATGGTGGCAGTATAACCGACATCGGTGACTATGTTTTTGACACAGCAACCTGAGATATACCAAATTTAGAGTTATTTTTAGATTTGTAGAAGGACCAAGTTTTTTTTGAATAATATTTCATATCATTTTATATGCATGATAGAGACTCAATATTGTAATCATCTAGAAGAATAATAAGATCATTGCTTAGCTAGTTGATAGATTATACTGTTGTCTATTTAATTGAATTTATCTTGAAAAATTGCATCTTTATTCATGCAAAAACACCAAAAAAATTAAAATACACAAAAAAATTCAAAACATACAATTTCAGAGTTCAAGGGAAATAGGGTTTTCTACAGTGGTATCAGAGCTAAATCTTGCCATCCTAAGGGTTTAGCAATCTCATGCAGCCACAAGAGTTGGGACCACATAGGTATCACACATGCAATAGAGCCTTGCTTGAAGGTACCCAGGTGTTAGAACATCAATGAATCACCATGAGTGATAGGCATGAGGGTAGCCCACCCAGGGGCCATAGACATAATGATGATCAGGACACCAGAGAATTCTTTCGTGTTATGGTTATAGGCCAGTAGCAGATGACATAGGCACTTACTACTATGGTAGAGAAGATGAACCCAACTGTTAGATAGAATGGGGAACCAAGAGATAATAGGAGTGCTCTAGTTAATCAGAGACCACATCTGGTCCATTTCAGGACTATTGATAGGCCTACACATCCTACATTTGTTCAGGATGAACCAAAAGAAGCACCAACAGAGGAGGCGACAGGAGATTTCCTATTTGCATATGCCCTCATGGCTGTAAATGATGAGTGGGACCTATTAGCTCCTCAAGTTTGGGAGAGGATGTCCTTTGATTATTTTGTTAATCAAAGGAGAGTGCACTACAGATCACTTAGATAGGACAGGAGGCCTAGAGGTCAACTCAGTGAGTTAAAGAAGGCTACAGACAAGCTTTCTTTGACTACTGTTGACAGTAGTGGCAAGATGATAGCTCAAGATTGGTTTCATAAGCTTGATACATTCTTGGCATTGAGGCCAATGACAGAGATAGAGGCCATCAAATATGCCACTTTGCACTTGGAGGGAGTAGCACATGATTGGTGGTACTATGGTATGGTAACACTTCAGCATAACTAGGTGACAGAGTACCAGGACTTCATGGATAGCTTGGTTGAGCGATTTGACAAGAAATATCCTAAGGCTTACTTTCAAGATCTAGCACAGTTGAAACTAATAAGCAACTTGGAGTCCATTGGTGATTTTTAGAGATTGGTAGTCATGGTGCCAAACATTTCAAAGCGCAGGTTGGTAGTTCTCTTCATGGAGGGCCTATCCGAACCATTGAGAGGTTGGATCAAAGCCTTTGATCCTCCTTCATTATAGGAAGCTATGAAGAAGGTGTATAGCATGGAGATGACAACCCCATCTAGTAAATTTAACTCCAGAGGTACTTCTTCATTTAGGGCCAATAAGGGCTTCAACGGAGATAGAGAGGGATCAGATTTCAACAAAGAAAAATTAGGTGTTAAGAATGATTCAAAGGCCAATCCAACAGCACCAACTTTGGATCGAGAGGCTCTTAACGATCTACGTAGGAAGAAGCTTTGCTTCTACTTCAAAGGTCCCTATGATGCCAATCACAATTGTCTTTTAAGGCCTAAGGGCAAGGCAAATCATGTGATGTGGGATTTTTATGAGGATTCAAAATCAAAAGATTCTAAACAGTAGGAGAGTTCTGAGGAGTCAGAGGCAGAGGCTTTAGAGCCTAAGGCAGAGGTAGATTTAGAGCTTCAGATATAGGAGGCACACCTATCCAGCATTCAGTCAGATGGTTCATTCAGACTTCGTGGAGTTTTGGCAGGACAAAGGGTCATAACCCTTCTTAACATAGGAGCCACACATAATTTTATAGATGCTAGATTTGTGGAGAAGCATGGACTCACTACTGAGGATTTCGAGGGCATTAGAGTTAAGGTAGCTAATGGTTACACTCTTAGGTGTGAGCAGATGATTAGAGACCTCCCATTGCACTTGAACAACTATTAGTTCAAGGCTGATTATTATGTGGTCAACATGGGGGATATAGACTTAGTCTTGGGCAAGAAGTGGCTTCATTCCCTTGAGGAAGTCACTCTTCATCTCAAGGACATGGAGGTCCATTTTAATGTTGATGGGAATACACATATTCTTAAGGCCATATAGGGCAGTAACATCAAAAATATGTTTTTTCATCAGATGGAGAGGCTCATACGACACAACATGGTAGAGTGGGCTGCCGAGTGCACATTGGCACCAATACAAGAGAGACATGTGGACAAGTTTTGTCTTGAGATGTGTTTAGTTTAGGAGTTAGCACATGTTGATGATGATATGAGTATGTCTATCATTCACACTCTAAATTCAGAGATTGTAGTGGGTACAGGAGATAGATGCATGAAGTCAGTTGGTATTGTTCACACTATTCAGGTGAGGAATTTACTTGAGTTGCCAGTTGATTTCCATCCATGGATTGGATGTTGGGATCCTTGTCTTAGTACTTGGCATGATTTGATGTCATGGGATGAGAGTTGTGATAGACATGGCATGGTGATAGGTGATGGGATTGATAGTTTGTTGGTGCATGACTTAGAGTAGGAGTTGATGGCAAGTAGACTTGGTTTGTGTTGTTGCTTTCTAACATGTGATGTCTCTACATTATCAGTGATGTCAGTTGTTTAGGTGTTGAGTGTAGTGTCTCAGTTGCTTATTTTTATACCATTGATGCTAATGATTTCTTCATAGGGGTTGATTGGTGACATGAGGGACATTACACAATCTTTTCCTTGGGATCCAGGTTGTGTGATGTTAACTTTGTTGTTGAGATTGCTTGGGGACAAGAAATTTTAGGGAGGGTGGATTGTAATGTCCCCTTTTTAGTGTGATCTTGTTTTATGATGATTAACCTATTATGAAACCTTTGTAGGCTAATAGGATGGATAGATGGTCATGATGGATGCTTGGCTTGGCTTCGACTAGCAAAATTTTTCCAGTTGGCTTTCGTTTGGGCTCTTTTGGACATGTATTAAGGGAGATATTAGTATTTGATTGATTTAATTAAATATTAATTATTTAGCATGTTTTAATTATGAAACCCTAATTCTTAATTATGAAACCCTAATTAGGGAAAGCACACCTTTTAGAGGATATAAGGGTTTCTCATTAGAGGGAGGCCATAATTATTGATTATTGATATTGAAGACAAATTTTGCTAAGGATTTTCTGATAAGACTGAGCCAAGGGTTTTCAATATTCCAGTTACATTAGAGAATGTACACTCTTCAGTGTGTGCAATTTAGAGGCTGTGAGATATCAGCTAATCTATTACCAGTTTGAGAGATAACGTCATACAAAAGTTATCACAGAGGTTTACAGGTATTTATTTCATTAGGTTTTGTTTGAGAAATTATCCAGATAAAGATTTTCCATATTAGTGCCATATTTCTTTAGATCAGGTGTCCAGCATACAGGATGCACTATATTCTATTTGAATTGGTACATAATCCATACAGATCTGTGCAAATCCATATGCATCTGCAGTAGGCCAAACAACATTACAAGGAGTGTAGAGACTGACATAGGAAACACAGAGACCGACATCAGCTGAGAAAAGATTGACATCAGTAGGTAGAGACTGACACTAGCTGACATCAGCTGACTCCAATACTGACGTCGACAGAGTAATGACACCAAGAGATCGATGATGGCAGTATAACTGATGTCAGTGACTATGTTTTTGACATAGCAACCCGAGCCGTACCAGATTTAGAGTTATTTTCAAATTTACAAAAGGACCAAGTTTTTTTTAATAATATTTCATAACATTTTATATGCAAGACAGAGACTCAATATTGTAATCGTCTAGAAAAATAATAAGATCATTGATTAGCTAGTTGATAGATTATACTGCTGTCTATTTATTTAATTGAATTTATCTTGCAAAATCACATCTTTATTCATGCAAAAACACCAAAAAAATTAGAATACACAAAACAATTCAAAACATACAATTTTAGAGTTCAGGGGAAATAGGGGTTTCTACAAAAACTCCATTTTAACTCTAATATATACATTTCAACTCCAACCTTCATTTATTTGATTAATAAAAAAGGCATATTAAGCTAACTTCTGTCACTTAGAAGCTTCCTAGAATCTTAAAAATAGAAATAGATAGTTATTTATTCATTTTTCAAAATTTTAAAACACCACTATATACCTAAAAAACTCACACAAGTGTTATAAACAACTAAAATCTTGAATTTCGCATTTAAAGGCTTCATCTTGACTTCTTCTTGACTATGTTTGGAAAGGCTTAGGTATGTGTAAAAATGGAAATAACCTACACTTTTGAAAATTTCTTGAAACTTTTATGGATTATTACTCAAATAATTATTATTCTACACACCAAATTTGGAGTCAAAATTCCACTTGTAAAGCCAAAAACCTTAAATTTCCTCAAAAAATGCCTCTTTTGCATGGAATGTATGCATACTTGAATGTATTTTTGCATATTTTTGGATTTTATTTCATGGTTAATGGATTTTTTTAAAATAAAATTAATTTTAAATTATTTCAATGGTCCATGTGAACCTATTTTTCCACAAAAAACATTAAAAAATGCAAAATTTCCTTAAACCATGCTAAACTAGGCCCTTTTGAAAGCTTGGAAGCACCAATAATTGCCAAATAATGGATATTTTTGGAAAATTTATTTGTTAAAAATGTTTTAAAACATTGAGGAAATTATGAAAAATATCCAAGAATGGAATCTTGAAAAAATCCATTTTCTCTCTCCAACCCTACACTCTTCTTGAAAGCATGTTAATTCATAGATTTGACTAGCTATATTTACTCACTTTATTAGAATATTAAATACATAAATAATAAATTAATTATAAAATTTATAGATATATTAAGTCCCCAATATTATATAACAACTTAAAATTTCATGAAACCCTTCCCAGGTGAGGAGAAATTGAGAAAAAACCCATTGCCTTTTTATTTGTAATGCTGTAAAAATTGGCCTATCTTAAACCTAATGCTACATGAGAATGGAAAATAAAATTCAAAAACCACATGATCTATGAGGAATTCCTTTGATCTTTGTTTTCACACCCAAAAATTTAGACTTTTACCTTTCTCCAGATGACTGTACCATTATCAAACCTACAAGCAGGTCACTATCTGCAAACTAGGAGTGCTTGTATGTAACAGTTTTGAGACTTTGATGAATTAATATATATATATATATATATATATATATATATATATATATATTAATTCATCAAAGTCTCAATATATATATATATATAAGATTCTAATAACCTTTTCTTGATTTTACCTTCCCCTGATATAAAAAATTCATATGGATTCATACTTCTCTTCTTGAAAGTGAAGAACATAGCTTATTTTTTAATTTTAAAAAAGAATTCAATCTTCCAATGCCAAGATAATGCATTATATGGATTTAAAAGAATTTATTTCATGTTAATATATCAAATTTTAACTTTTCCACACTTTTTAGGATTAATTTTGGCACATGTGGTTCCAAAATAAGCCTTTTTGGCTTAAAAATTGCATTAAATTACCTTTTTAAGCCATGAAACTTTAGGATAAGGCTAAATTTATATTTTTGAATATAAATAAAGGAATTTGAAATAATTTAATGAAAATTTGAGAGAAATTTGACACTTTAAAGACCAAAAAATGACTTTTTAGACCAAAATATACCAGTTTGATTAGCTTGTAGAGGCTATTGATGGTTTCTAAAAATTTTGAATTGCAAGGGTTAGAATTTGGCCTTAACAGGCTAAATTACCAATTTTTTTGGTGACTCACAGAGGTTGACCAAATTTTTGGTCAAAATAACTCACTAGTTTTTATATGACAATGGCAAATAAACTCTTTTGGGATTTGATACACCTTTTCTGACTGACACAACAAGACTAAAGGGAAACACAACTAACTATAAATTAGAGAAAATTAATCTAAAAAAAATAGGGAAATAATGAAAGGGAAGCAGATTGATACTTGTGCTACTCACTTATTAAGATAAATCAAACTTATAACAATAACTTGAAGTAAGATGGTTTCCTCCATGATCAAATGGAAAGTTATTTAATGCACCATGGATCCTTGAAATGCATTTGCCATCTCTTAATGCCATCTTCTTGCATATAGGAACACTTGTATATTCATGTCTTCTGGATGATGTAGTTTGTCTTTCAATATCCATTCTCAAGTGCATAGATTGAAGATATGGATCCAAGACACAATCATCTTCCTTCCATATTATTCTTTGTTGCATTAAAAGTGATATTTTTTCCTCATTCATATGTTGGTCATGATTTGTCTCATTCTCATCCAATGATTGAATTGGAAAATTAACTAGTGTGCTTGGATTGGTATCTTTATGATGATTCATTTAAAATATTGGCTTGATAATATTTTCAACCTCTTAGTATTGATTTAAACATGACTACAATATTTCATTTTATTATTCTTGATGAATAGCTACAACAATACTCTTTATAAGACATTCATCAATCTCCACCTAGGGTAGAGATGGACTATCAAACTTTGCACAAAAACTCTCCAGTTCATCCCAAAAGGCCTCTTCATCATGATCAATTGAAAATACATGAAATTCATTAGTATTTTTACCATTTAAAACATGATGATCACATATTTATTCATTTTGGATAGAGTTATGAAGGTTCTTAATCTACTACACTTGCTTCAAGTTCATATTTTGTAGAGAATGACATCTCATTTATCCACTCAAGATCTAACTCATCTTGCTTTGGGATCTCTAAAATAAAATTTCCTTCTTGAAGGTCCAAAACATTGGTGGAATATTTAGATGAATGTTGCTTTATCTCATCATCAAAATCTACCATCTTAAAATCTTCAATTTCATTCAATAAAGGATGGTATAACTGTTGCTAATGACTATCTTCTTCAAGAATATTCTCCATCTCATCAATGGATCTACATGAGTTTTCTTCATGGTTACCTTCTACAATTTTTTTTTTTACTTTAGCTATATCAGATTCTACAAGATCTTGAGAAACTCATTGCAACTCCTCTTCTTTGGCATCATCAAATATCAAATCATTCTTGTCCCCACTTAATGGTGTCGTAATTATGATTTGTTCTTCTTGATCACTAGATTCAGCTTCATTTTCTATCTTTTTGGCTGAATATTCTTCATTTACCTCACAAAAGATAGGTTCTTGATCTAATAGTGGCATGGTAGACCCCTATAAATAATCAAAGAGATGAGATAGATCCAATAGCTATGCCATAGATGTTTGATTTTGCTCCTGAGACTGTTGAACCTGAAAAACTATCACCTTCTTTCTCTGCATATTTCCTTGAATGGATTTCCATGAAGGAAAGGCTTTGGTATCTTGAGGAATGAGGGGTGAAGTTTGAATGTCAATAATTACTTTGGAGTTGATTTCATTTAGGCTTATGCTTGGTTGCTATATTTGATTCCAAGTTAGAAAATTAGGTTTAGGAGCCTCTAAAATTGAATGTATTACAGCTTGAGGCATGATTGGGATATTTTATTATTGGGATGGACTTAGAATCCATGGATATTGATATGGGGAAGCAAGAGGTATTTATATTTGAGACTGAGATTTCTTATCAAATAACTCTTGTTTGTAGGCTAATATCTCATCAGCAATCATTTGTCTTACCCTATTCATTTCCTCCATCTCCTCATGAATATTCAAAGAGTTTTGGAAGGGTGGGTAATATTGGAATGGGTATGGCTCATTTAGATGAAGATGAGATACATATGGATCATAAGGATAATAGTGTGATGGTATCTAGGGCTATTGATACTGGGAAGAATGACCATAATTTACTCTATAAGATGCCATAGCCTATAAGAAGATACATAAAACTAACTATATTTATGAAAAAAATATGCCTTTTGCCTTGATATTTGGACTAGACGAGAACTAAAATTGGATTTGAATATGAAATTGTTGCAAAATTATATTCTAATAGCTGAACTTGTGTCCCATCAGGTGTGCCAAAACTATTAACTATCTAGATAACACCCTACTTGAAGGCTTGGTAGATTTGGCTCTGAAACATTCACACCTAGACTAACATTGGAATGATTTGAGTTGTGAAACACCTAAACTTAGACTAGACCTTTGGATTTTGTTGAGGATATCTCCTTTGTTGTATCACACTACACTACTTACTAAACCATTGATTGTTGGGATGAAAAGGGAGAGAAGGAAACTAAAAGGGAAATCCTACTCTACTGTTGGTGATATACCTATATTGCTAGTTCATCCACTCTATTTGAGCTTCTAAAACACTGATTAGACAAGCAAAGATAGATTCTAAAATTCCAAAAGACTCTTATGCATCATTATTTCATGAAGAGGTTTTATCAGCTAATATAAACTTGAGGGAAATAGTGGAATATGTTTGATTCAAGGCACTAACCAACCAATATTTATCCATAGTCATCTTAAACAAATGACATTAAACACTAAACATGACCTACATAATATCATACAAGTAGCTAGGTGACATCAAGACTTGATATGGGAGATATTTCTACCACATATGCAAATCAAACTGATATTAACACACTATACCAGAGTAATGGAAATCTGAAATAATCTTTTATTTCTCTAAAAAGGTACAAAACTCAAATTTTGGCAAATTATGGTCTTAAAAAAAGAGGGATCCCCCTAGAAAATGGATAAAAAGCCTGCATATATATAATATAAGCAATATCCAAGATTGCAGTTGAAAAAATAAGAGGAGATTAACTAGATGTGAACTCTAGTCAAATTTTGAGTTCAAATTAAATACAATATTATTTAAATATCTCCTTCTTTCTTTCTCTTGAAAGAAACTTTATTTTTGGCATTGGAAAAGTGGTGGGACAATATTGATGTCAAATCAAGTCATCATGCATGAAAATCCACACCATTCCTCAATAATAAATTCATTTTAAAATATTAAACAAAGTCTTCAATTCTTCAAGTCTTTAAAAATTTGCATGGCCTTTGCTTTTGACATAGAAATGGAGGTGGTGGGCCCATGTTGACTTGTAAACCTTAATTTCATGAAAATAATGCTATAAATTGGAATATGTCTCCATCTTGAAAGCAATATTAAGTTCTTTAATGTCCTTATATTTCATGAAAAGCATGGGAGATGCATGAAACTAGCCAAACTAGTCAACTAAAGAGATGTGGACTCAAAGACTAGTCGGCTTCCACTTGAACTTAACTTGCATGAAGTGAAACTTTTGTATTAATTTAATAATAATATTTTAACATAAAAAATAGACATTTCATGTTGAAAACTCCATTTTAACTCTAAGATAGACATTTCAACTCCAACCTTCATTTATTTGATTGATAAAAAAAGGCCTATTAAGCCAACTTCTGTCTCTTAAAATATTCTTGGAATCTTAAAAATATCAAGAGATGGTTATTTATTTATTTTGGCATATTTTTAAAAACTATTATATACCTGAAAAACTCATATAAGGGTTAAAAACAGCCAAAATCTTGAAATTTGCTCTTGGAGGCTTCATCTTGCTCAAGCTTGCTTTCTTCTTGAATGTGTTTTGAGAGGCTTAGGTCTATGTAAAAATAGAAATAACCTCCACTTTTCCAATGGACTTGAAAATTTTATGGATTATTACTCAGCTAATTATTATGCTACACACCAAATTTGGAGTTAAAACTCCACTTGTATATGCCATAAACCTAAAATTTCCTCAAAAAATGTCCTTTTTACATGAAATGTGTGAATACTTGAATGTATTTTTGCATATTTTTAGATTTTATTTCATGGTTAATGGATTTTTTACATATAAAATTAATCTTAAATTAGTTTAATGTTCCATTTAAACTTGGTTTTCCACAAAAAACCTTAAAAAATGCAAAAAATTTCTTAAACCATGCTAAACTAGGCCCTTTTGAAAACTTGGAAGCACCAAGATTTTCCAAATAATGGATATTTTAGGAAAGTTTATTTGGGAAACCTGATTGAAACCATGTATTAAATGATTAAAAATATCCAAAAGTGGAATCTTGAAAAAATCTAGTTTTTCTCTCCAACCCTACACTCTTCTTGTAAGCATGCTAATTTGTAGATTTGATTGGCTATTTTTCCTCATTTTATTAGACCATGAAATTAATGAATAATATTTTAATGATGATGTGGAGAGATATATTAATTCCCCCAAAAAAATTAACAACTTGAAATTTCATGAAACCCTTCCCAAGTGAGGAGAAATTGAGAAAACCTCGTTGCCCTTTTGGTTATAATGCTACAAAAATTAACCTATCTTAAAATTAATGGTACATGAGCATGGAAAATCCAATTCAAAAAAAAATTATCCATGATTAATACCTATGATTCAAGTTTTCACATCCAAAAATTCATACTTGTACCTTTCTCTAGATGATCATACCATCATCAAACCTATAAGCAAATCACTATTTGTAAACTAGGAAGAGTGCTTGAATGAAATGGTTTTGAGAGTTTTCTGCATAAAAACACCATGAAACTTTTATTTAATATTTTTAATGTAATTTTCTTGGTTCAACCTTTTCCTGATGTAAAAAATCCATATGGATCCATACTTCTCTTCTTGAAAGTGAAGAAAATAGCTTATTTTTTGCTTTTAAAAAAATTCAAGTTTCTAATGCCAAGATAATGCATGATATATATTTTAAATAATATATTTCATGTTAATATATCAAATTTGGACTTTTCCATGCTTTTGAGGATTAATTTTGACACATGTGGATCCAAAATAAGCTTTTTTGGGCTGAAAAATTACATTAAATTACCTTTTTAAGCCATGAAACTTTATGATAAGGCTAAAGTTATATTTTTAAATATAACTAAAGGAATTTGGAATAATTTAATTAAATTTTGAGAGAATTTTGACATTTTAATGACCAACAAATGACTTTTTAGACCAAAATATACTGATTTGATTAGTTTGTAGAGGCTATTAATGATTTCTAAAAATTTTGAATTGCAAGGTTTGGAATTTGGCCATGACAAGATAAATTACTAATAGTTACATTATGTCATATTTTTTATATTTTGTTTTTTTGAGTCAAGAAGAAAACTCAGTTGCAATGTAAGACTAGTAAATTTTTGTATGCATGAAAAGGAAGGATAAATAAGTTGGAATATTGTATTTGATTCAAATGGGAAGTGATTTATAGTGGATTAGTAGAGCACTATTTTTTGGTTGCAAGAGAAATTTTTCATTAAATAACCTACTGCCTTTATACTCTGTGTATTGTATTTGAGAGGAGACTGAATTTACTCTATTTGAGAAGAAATAATAAATGGAAAGCAAAGTGGGAGCACGTATCATTTGGTAAGTATTATTTATATTGATTTTGAAACTAATCCAAAGGTTCTTTAGCTTTTTTCTTTCTTTCATATGTGTTGGTAAGGAATTTATCACTAAACCTCTAGACGACCATGAACAAACACACAATTAGAGTCAAATAAACTATAATGGTGATAACAAAGGATTTTTGAACAATAATTGAAGATTGTATAAGGTATATCAAGTGTGAATAGAGGTAATTAAACCTTTAGATTTTTTTTAAACTTATTTTCATGCTAAAAACCCTCCAAGAACCCTTCTCAAGTCAATACAGTCATGTGACTCTATACACTGTCAAACTTAAACTCATGTGAATGGCAAATAATAATGTTGTGGAGGAGACCTAGAGAATGGAAAAATTTTAAGGAGGTTAAAAAATTCGAGAACAATATTTACAGTGGTTTGAAACAAGATAGGGAGTCTTAAGAGTTAAAATAACCCTCCTTGGTGGTTATAGGTAGACCTTGACCCTGTTTAGGGTTTCAACACTAAAACATATATAAAAAGAGATGCCATCATATAAAATTGGTTAAATTTGGTGAATAGATGGAATTTTGGGTATAGAAATATATGTTTAAATTTTAAAGTTGATATGTACCTTTGAGTATGGAAAATTGAAGACTGTGTGTGAAAGAGGTGATAGAGGCCTAATATGCCTAAATAGAGACCAAGAAGGACCTAGACATGTGATCTAATAGTGAAGGTGAGCCAATAATATTTTTGGAAGGTTATTAGATGATATAGGTTACTTTTAAAAGTATTTAGTTTTCTAATGTTCCATCGTACTTATCCACACAAAAATAATTAGTGCGAAAAAAGGCTACTAGAAGGTATAACTAAGGTCAAGAAAGCAAGAGTGGTGGCAGAGTTTTGCAAAAAGGTTATGTAGAGTGTATTATATAAAAATGAGGATTTGAAAGAGATGTAAAATGACTTGAGACCTTATATGAACATTGATGAAAGGATAGAGTATTAATCATTTTATGGATTTGGTAAGCTATGAAGCCAATGAGGAGAAGCAAGTAATCAATTGGATGGGTAATGTGAGTATCTAAGGTGGAGAATATAGATAGGGTCAAAGGAATTTAATAATAGAGAGGATAAACAATAATGGAGATTCATGTAAAGATCAAGAAGAGTAAATGTATCAATAGGTACTTGTAAGTCTTTATGGTAAAAGAAGTGATAAAAGTGACAAATACAAAGTATAAAAGTCAAAGCTAAGTGATTGAGGGTAGAGGTAAGGAGATATTTGTACATGTTTTCATCATTTAGAGATAATATTGATTAGACCTCTCCATCAATAATCAACCTGAAAGAAGAGTTAATCATTTAATGCTTCATTAAAGTTGGTAGTTTATGTCTATTCAATGTTTTTAATAGATAAAAGAGAGGGAATTGATTGAAGATGGCATTCATAAACCTTTAATGGGTTAAATGTTACTAAAAATAGATTTTTGCCATCATAAAAACACTCTTTGAATAAACTTCAATACATGAAACTATTGTAAATATCATGTGAGTAGTTATGGTCTTTTACTTCTTTAAGGACTTCTACACCACTCTCCTTTTTCTCTCCATGTACTTCTATTTATTGAGTTTGGAAGTCCTAATTTTGTATTCCGCAGGCTGGTATAATGAAAATCTATTGAAATTGTATCTTTCACCTTGAATTAATAATAATATTTTGTTTTATAATTTTACATTTGTATTAGTGTGTATCTTGATTGTTAACTTATAGAAAAGTATGAGATTCATCTTCCTTTGTAGGTCCTCTCTTTCACCTAATGCTATGACGTCATCCTCTATAGGTCATATGAAGTGTTAAGAGCTAGAAGCTATATTGAAGAGTGAGTTAGTCTGTAGTGTCTTATATATACTTCCATTCTTTTACCTTCAATTTACAGACCTTTTATCTAACCTCCATATGAAATACTCATGTTTAGGACTATGTTAAGAAAGTCTAGTTGATAAACTATTTCCATTAGATTCAAAGTGTTCTTAAGGATAGGTCGATGGAGGAGCTTTGAATAATTTTATCATCACCATCCCTAGTATAGATTTTCCTTTTAATATTGTCATTCTATCTCTTTTCACCCCCAAAACAAATTTTTTTTAGAAGAATTTGAATCTGATATATTAGGGGAGATATCCCCATAAGCTAGAGGTTTGGTCTAGATTTAGGTAACCCATAACTTGTAAACCAATCCCTTGTTAGTCTAGGCTTAAATCATAAGTGAAAAATCTACTTCAGAAGGTGAAACTTAGGTTGCTAACACTTGGTTCCACATTTGAATCAGGGTTTTAAAACACACTACAAGACAATACATCTTATACACCAAAATCAACAATGACGACATAAACCAAGGTTTCACCCTACAAAAAATATTTATAATAAAACAATCCAAGGGCCACATTAATGAATAATTCACCCATATCACCAAATGGGTGAGTTGATGACAAACTTGCCTTGTGCTACTAGCTTTCATAAGGAAAATAGACACATAATCTTAGATTACCTTGTAATTGGCTTTATTATCAAGACACGTGAAACAAGAACATATTTTAATAATCCAAGGTATACTAAAGATTAAAATAATATATAATTGTGGTCATGTAAAAAACTATGGTTTCACATGGATTTTATTTTGATTTTTCTCTAAATCATTACCATCTCACTTTTGTTATTGTATTTGTAACATGCTTCCAAATGGATGAGGAGTAAATTTGGAAGAATTTACTTTCTTTTAACAAAATTAATATCCTTGAAGACCACACTTCTACTTTATCTATCCTTCTCCTATTCTCTTCAACCCATATATTTCCTTATTTTCTTTATGCCTCTCTCTTTTTGTGTGTAATACTCTAATGAAAACTCCATTTTTAAAATAGAAAAATATTCTCTCCACAAGGTCATCATCATGGCTAGTCATCATGGATTTCAAGGATAGAAAATGGTTTTACTCTTGAGGTATTAGGGTATGCAACATGAAACCTAAATCCTCACTATTATACTCAAACTTCTCCACTTTATTCCTTAACCCCATTCTCTCTATACCAAAGTCAACAACTCAACCAAGAGATTTTACTAATCATGTTCAAAAAATTCAATCAGTGTTTAGCAAACATTTTAATCATAATGTTAATCCCTTAACCTATTTAAGGTTTAATCAAATAATATTTTTAGTAATTCATCATGACTTAGACTAATGTTTTCAAATTAGAAACCTAAATCTTTGTCAAGGCCTTAGTCAAGCCTCTTTCCAAATATAGTAATGACTTGACAAACCCCATTCATAATAGGGGTTAAGTATATGTCAAATAATATTAAGACCAAGGACCCAATTCCTTGTATCTTGTTACAACATATGAATTAAAAAATATAACAACCCATGAAAATAATATACAAGTAGCATGCATAATTGGTTAAGATCAAATCACAGCTACTGAGAATAGGATAATATACAGAGTATACGACACCCACAGTATGAATAATACAAATATGGGGATGGTGGATATTTATATCTCTTTATTTCATCTTTCCCTTTTATATATATATACCATTTTTTTTTGTGAGTTTGATGTACTATTCCACCTTTGGTCCTAGCTCATCCTTAGATTTTACTTAAAACCATGCAAACAACATCAATAAGAACTAACAAGTAAATATCAACATAAGATAAATTAAGGATCAAATAAATCATATTATTTTGTTGTCATTAAAGTGTTGTAAATGATTTATTATATTTTAATAAGGTAATAAATGACAAATATAAGAAAAAGGGAAAAAATAATAAAATAATGCAAATAAGAAAGCCAAGGGGCACAAATAAGAAGAAAAAGAGAGTTTCCAAAAGATATATAACTTTCATTAGAATTCAATACATATTAGAATGGAAAGTATAAATATAAATGATTCCATCATTAGGAAATATATGTAAGTGTTTGGGATGGATTAAAAAAACAAAGGGAAAGGGCCAATGTAACATATCAAGCAATGAAAACCTAGTGGCTAAAAGAATGTGAATGGGAAAAAAAGGTAGGGGGCAAATATGTCAAATTTAAAGGAATAGGAGGCATAAAATAAAACTCAAGGAAGGAAAACATATGAAAGATACTACTTAAAAAAATAAAATAAGCTATGTGTAATAATAAAAAACTATTATAATAATGATATATCAATAAACCCCTTATATGCTAACAAAGCTAGTGAATGATCGAATATATAATGCCTTAATATGAAATATAGGAGTAAGATGTTCACTTGAAGTATCATAAAAATAGTCATAGTTTGTATAAAAACTGCAATCATTGTCACAAGGAGAGATGTGTTGAGAGTTAACTAGAATATTTATAAGAACCTCTAGAGAATCATGCATAAATAAATGTTATTATAAATAATATGGTTGGGAATGATCACTAGTAAAAGGTTGTAAATAAGTCTTTGGATGAACACTAGTAAAAAATTTATGACTTAATGGTGCAATTATATGAATCAAAGTTTAGGGATATTGAATAGGAGATAGTGGTGTAGTCTTATATGTATATGTAGGAGAAACAATAAATTTTTGATTTAGTTTTGTTGACTTAAATGTATTAAGAACCATAACTAAATGTGGTGACGTAGTGACAAGTTTTAGATGAGGTTGAATGATTTGCTCCTCATGAAATGTACTATATAGTCATATGTGTGATCTTAGAGGTGGGATAAGTATCTCATAAAGTTTGTGTTCAAATTTACATATTTAATTATCATGTAAATACTTGAAAAAATTATGTAATTTAGAAGGTATAATTATCATTTTTTTAACCAGTGAAATTTAATTAATAAATTATATGATATTATATTATTAATTACTTAAAACCAAATTAAAAGGGTCTAATGATAAATTTTAGTTGAGAGATTTATACCACCAAGTGGGGTGCCGAAAATTCCATAATAGTTTTGAAGTATCATAGTTGTGCTAAGTAGATGTCACTTAATATCTCTTTGATTAGATAAACATGGCATAGTAATGATATTTTTATATAACCATTATTAGTCAAAATTAAATATGTATTAGAATGTTGATGTTACAAAAATGTGTAAGTTTATATAGCACATTGTTTGACTCATCTTTATGTATGGTATGGTCATAGTTTATAATGTAAGGTGATTTATATGAAGAACTTGGAATATGTCAATGACGTTATCAATAACATACTCATGTCAAATAGGTGAATAGTGTATAATTTTTTTAACATGGGCATTATATTTATTTTTATAATTATGATTTATACATGGTTTAGTAAATAACTTCAAGAGTTGATTATTCATTGTGACATATTCATTCAATGTCTAATAAATGACATCAAATTTAATAGTGTTTTTATCAATGAGATGTTAAATCTCATTTCTTAGTTTGAATCATCAATTTTTTGGTGTATAAAATATAAATGATAGTCACAAAATAATTTGGTATTATACCCTTTAAGTTATGTTTGAGTATTATATAATTTATATGGTTAAGGTGAATTAATAGTATTATATTGTATCAAGTGTTTAATAATTTTATTAAGTGGGTCTGATAATTTCATAAACTAGAGAATATTTCTATAAGTAATAAATATAATACTATAGTTGGTGTGTGAAACTTTATTAACATATTTATATTCATTCTTATTTTGAGAAATTTTGTTGATTATTAGTCTTAGGTTTGATTTTAGTCTTTCCTTGAATATTGCAACTCATTTAATATAATAACTAATTATACTTGCGTGAATCCTAAAATAACTCGCACATTGTTAAAATTAATACTATGACTAATGTCTCACCACAATGTGATAACTAACAAATATTTTCCTAACATTCCCCCTACTAATGAGAACATGGGAGAAGAAAATCATGTTTTTTAAAATCTTCTATCTAATATATATTTTTTGGACCAGGAACAACTCCATCAAGCTATTTTAAAAACTTCATAAAGGAGTAGCTCTTGATTTGAATTCATGAGTAGTTATTAGACCCCTATCCCTGAACTCTTAAATTCTAAATTTATAAGATTCAAAAACTCTTAAAATATCTTGACAACAAACCATATTGAGTTTACCTCAAAATACTTCTCTAACCCTACAAAAGTGATCTTATTTTATGATTATGGTTTTTTTCATAGATTTTAACACTATATAGAATTATTTAGAACACTACATAAAAAAAATTCACAAATAAAATACACTAATCATAGTGCAGCTCTAGGGCTAGTGACTAGTGAGAGATCAATTTTTAGCATCAATAACTAGATGGATAATGAATCTCAGTTACATGTCATTATTAACATTAAAATTATACCCATAGGATTGAGATACTTAGACTTTAAGGTTACTAAAAAAATTTAATACATTATGAAATATTTAAACATATAAAAAAAATTCATACATACTCTTATTATATAGACTAAATAAGGCTTAAAATAATTTATATCTATTGGCACAAAAACATTGGCATCATTGTTCTTTTACACTTTAAATTTTTCAAACATGACTCTTTAAAAAGTGACTAATGAAACATTATCAAAATGACATACTTAACATAACATAATCTAAACTAAATATTATTCACTATGAAGGGTATAGTGAAAATTAGTCATGAAATAATATAATTTGAGAGCAAAATGATAGTGGGTGATGCCAAGACTAAGCCAAGTAAGACAATGCTCAATCAAGACCAAGTGTAATCTGAGATGAGTACAAGTTGAGTGGATTTTATTTGTAGTGAAAGGGTTTAAAGTGTGTTATGTACCTAGGGATATGATATATTGATGTATATGGGTTGATGGAGATGTTGACATGTGGCACACATCCCCTTAGTTAGTTATATGGCTACAATATATTAGGATAATAGAGTAACTTGTGGAAGTAGTATATTGGGTAATGATCAGCCTACATTAGGATTAGGAGGTTATCCATCCATGGGTTAGATAGATGTATATATATATATATATATATATATATATATGTATATATATATATATATGTATATATATATATATATATATATATATATATATATATATATATATATATATATATATATATATATATATATATATATATATATATGAGATGATTATCATGGTAAAGATATCAAGTAGGCATTGAGTCTTCTATTGTAAGAGGATATTGGAGGTTATCCCCTCGAAGAGACATTGTGGAGTTATTCCATCCTAAAGTAGTATTATATGGTGTTACCCTACCTTAAGGGTATTTCTGCATATATTGTATATCAAGATCATTACATGTGGTATCAGAGCCTCCACCCAAGTTCAATTCACAGAGTAGGTGGCTACGCCAGCATGGCAGTGTTCATCTAGGACTCGTAGATGTAAGGAATCCTGGTGGTATAGGCGCAAATCCAGCCCATAGTCTGGGCTTCGAAAGCATGGAGGGATGTTATGGTCCTAGTGGGTGGACTTCACTAACACCTTGAGGTTTTGGTGTAGCAGTATAATTATGATCATGAACAAAATTAGAGGAGCACAATGGATTTTGGACACAAGCTTGGAGAGATATCACCTGCCAAGATCACATATGGATGGTTAGATGATTGAGATTGGAGACAAGTGTGCAATGATTTGAAGCACACTCATTATTTGGTTTCTTCCTATGTTTCGGGGATGAAACATGTCAAAGAGGGAATTAATGTTATGTACCTAGGGATATGATATATTGATGTATATGGTTTAATGGAGATGCTGACATGTGGCACACATCCCCTTAGTTAGTTATATGGGTACAATATATTAGGATAATAGAGTAACTTGTGGAAGTAGTACATTGGGTTATGGTCAGCATACATTGGGATTAGAAAATTATCCATCCATGGGTTAGATAGATGTATATATATAGGAGATGATTATCATGGTAAAGATATCAAGTAGGCATTGAGTCTTTTATTGTAAGAGGATATTGGAGGTTGTCCCCTTGAAGAGACATTGTGGAGTTATTCCTTCCTAAAGGAGTATTATATGGTGTTTCCCTACCTTAAGGGTATTTATGCATAGATTGAATATCAAGATCATATCAAAGTGTTGATATCAATGTATTTAACATGTATTTCTAATGTTTGTATGTTGAGTTTTATAAATTCACAACCAACTTCGATGTAAAAATCAATGCAGGATAAAAGCAATGCATCAATATAGTGATAAAGTTACCACTGATCAATGTTGATTAATTAATACTATATGCTTATATAACTATTATCACTAATATAAAAACTCAATAAAAACAAGAATATCATCTACATGGGAAACCATAAATGAAAGTGGTTTTGCCCCATAACCTCTAAAGATCTTATTCCTACTCTAATATCAAATATTAAATTTGGTTTGATCTTGCACACTAAAAAACTTCATTATATTGTTTCATTAATAAACATACATATAAATATAGAACTTATCTCCTTGCTTCAGGGATTGTAGCCTAATCATGAATAATAATAAACATCCCCATAATTGACTCATCCCTGCAATCACTCACAAAATTTATATTTTCTAATATATTTGTGAGTTGTTCTAAAAATATCACTTAATATATTAACTAATTATACTAATGTGAGTCATTAAAACTCACATTATAAAATTAATATTATTAATAATTTCTCACCACAATGTGAGCACTAAGTAATATTTTCTTAACAATGGATGTAGAAGCAAAATATGTAAACTTTAACATATTGGAATCTATAAATTTAATCTATTTATTATGTAGTGCATGAAAATATCATCAAAATATTCATGTGTTAAACATAAATTTATCTTTAAATGGATAAAGATAAATATTTTATAAGATGTGTTAAACCTCATTGTTAACACTTTTGTGTGAAATTTTTAGAAGCATGGTTTTAAATTTAATAACATAGTTAGATAAAAATCATTGAGTCCTTTTGTTATTTAATAAATTTGAGAAAATATGAAATTTTTACAAGTGCTTGTAAAAAAGTGTGATAAGAACATTTCATCTAAATTATTAAATTTTTAGATAAAACCCACATGTAGGGTGTAAAACCAATATAAAGCATAACATTTTTTTCTTCTAAGAAATAGATTAGACATAAGTATATCATCAATATGAAAAACAAATAAAACTAAAAATATTATCTGTTTTGATTTGATAGACCCATATTTCCACTATAAAATCTATATTTAGGCATTTCAAACCAATTAGGAAAGGGGTGAAAAATAACATCCATAATCAAAATTTTGTGTAATAAAAAAAGATAAAATTGCATGGATAGGTTTATTAAATGCTTTAGATAATTGTAAAAGTTGTAATCACATGTCATCATGTGGTTGTTAAAATTCAAGACATGTATATGTACCACTAGGTGTAGGATTAACATTTATATGTATGTATTTATGTGGGAATCGATTCTTTCTTATGATTGACATTAGTTAAAATGGAGGAACAATTGGTGTTATGACTATGTCCAAGACCAAAGGATGAAATATAATAATATGATCATCGAGGCACATTGGTCATTAGATTGGTAGTAGAAGGAATTATATAATCCTTAGGTTCTATAGGAATATAATTCTTCACCTTACAATGGGGTATAACACAAGGTGGAGTTAAAGAGTTATTAATAACAACATGAGAACCACTAGCCTCACTACATAATGTATATTTAGAGCTCTAAGAGGTGGGATGGTATCATGCAATGGATATATATGGTTATTTTCATGTATATAATCTTTATTTCTAATTATTTATTACGTAGTTTTTAATTAATGAAATATGTATCCTAAACATTTTTAATGTTTTTTATTTTAGTTTTTAAATTATAAATGGTAGTAACTTTATATTAATTAACATAAATAGTAAAACATGTATCATAAAAAATATCTTTGTCACTATAATAATTGGAAGGATCAACATAAGGTACTTTATAAAAAAAAATGACATTAATGTTGATGGTTCATTTGGGAAACCAACTCTAGGTAGGGTGTAAATATTGAAAGGAAATGTTTAATCTTTCCACAAGGTATATTTCTTTCAAGAAATGGTTTATTAATTTTAGTCTATAGGTCATTGTGGACTTTCCAAATTCAATGGGATTTTGTTGGTATTAACTTGAACACTTATAAAAGAAACTTAGACTATCTAGCTCAAAATAATCAAGTCTTTCAGATTCAACAAAAAACTACTAGTTGATTAATAATTGCCATTTATTAATTAGGTTAAACAATGCATAAATAATTAAAAGAAAGGAATATGAAATATAGATAAAAATTGAAGACACTAATTGCAATTTAGACTAATCTAAAACTAACTTTATATAGGGTATGAAAATATCAAAAGATAAAGGGTAGGGAGAAAGAAAATATGATCCTCCTTTACAAAGCAAACAAATTTTATTGCATTGAGTATAAAAATCTTTTGAGATACCAATATCTGTGTGGTCAATGCAACATAACTATAAAATAAAGATGGTGTAGTAATATGGGGATAAAGTTAACTATGTGAATAGATAGAAATAATGCCACAATATACATGTGAAGGTAATGAAATCAATTTAAAAGTCTTTAAAATAGAAACTCATTCATGAATAACTAATAAAATTCATCATATACTCAAGTGAATTAAATAAATATATTCAAACAACCTCGACTCATACAAAATAAAAGATAGCTAAGAAATTAGTAAAATACATAAATTTAAGGGGGAAAATCCACTTGATATCCTATATAACTATCTCTATTATATTATTTTATCAAATATCTAGCCATTATTACACCAAATATTTTGTCCTATATAGACAATCCTAGTCTACGAGGTCATTAATCATCCCAATACTAGGTGGCTACAAGTATTAAATGAAATGAGTCCTTTTAATATTAGATTTGATCATGAATCTTACTCAATCCTCAAGTCATAAATATTAGAGGCCATGATGATTGAATTCCAATTGAATTTTGGGTGGCCAAATGTCATTGAGATCTTGAGAGATAGTTAGCCATGTTTTATGAGTAGAGACCACACATAATTAAGGTGATATTTTATCCTAAGTGTTATCCTAATCCAAACATGCATGGCATATACTTGATTAATGACATTATGTAATTTACATTGAATTTTATGCTCTACTTGATCACCCTACTATTAATAAGCCAACTGGAATTTAGTTTAGCATGTTAGATTGGATACATAATCAGTTATTGGTATTTTAAAAATTTATGAGCTACAATGACCATCAATTTTAACATATCCATTTTTTTAGATGACTCGATAGACTAATGTAGGTATCAGTTTCCACCAAGTCATTAGTCACCGCATAACATTATTTTATTATCCAAAGATGGTATTAACTCAATTATTATTAGGGTCGTGTCATGTGGCATCTCCTCTCTCACTCACTACTCAAATGGAACTTAACATGATGGTTTCATCAATGTTTTCATTTAATCAACCACCTACTTCTTGGTTGATGTTATTGTAAACTAGGTCTAGTGTCTGATGGTTGTCTGCAATAAGGTATTCAACATAAAGACTAATAGTGATTTATTTTGGGAGAGGTTTAGACCAATTAATCATAAGGTCTAATCTATTTGATTGAATAGAAATCTATTATAATGTTTGTGAAATTAAACACTCTTTTATGTAATTGAGAATGATTTAAAACAAAATACTTGATGAAATGAATATACATTAAAATAAACACACCATAGTCTAAGTTGCAGAAATGAAATTACTTTGAAATGGAAAATAATTGAAACAACTAAAAATTAACTTATTGAAAACACACATTGACATGCAGACCTACAGGTTAAAACTATAACATGATATTTTTCATAAAATAATGAAATTAAAACACAACAATAATTATCAAACATAAATACCAAAATGTGAAAACAAAAATACACAATATAAAATACTATAAAAGATCATTCATACTTGGTTGAGTGGGCCCTTGATCTCCATATAAATCAGATTAAATCAACACATAACTTTGTTCAAACTTCAACTTCTCATTAATTCTAAAACTTTATTATAATTAATTATTGTGTACAATCTTTTGTACTTCATACCACTAACTACTCTATTTTGTTAACTCCCAAAATGAATAAGAAGGTTATATTAATAATACAACCTGTTTAACAAATTATTGTTGGAGAGTAATAACTAAAAAATTAGTTTAAAATTTATTTCTGATTACTAAATCATATTTGGAACTGATTCTTACAACTAAACAAACTAACAAATCGGTTTAGAAACTAATTATTATTCTTAAGCTAACAACTAAAAAAATAGATGCATATAATCTTAGAGAATATAAACAATCTCTATTATTCTAGGAGAAGATCATGGGGAATGTTAGATTCACCATTTTTATATTTATTGGAGGTAATCCATGTGATTCACCCTGTTGAATTTATTTAAAAAGGATTGATCACATTTTTGACCAATTTGGTGTCTATTAACAATTTGTTGTCATGAGATATTTATATTAGTTGATATACTATAAATGCCTTTCCTTATTAGGAATATCTATTTCTAGAAATGCCATAAATAAACACTTTCTAAAAATATAAATCAATCATTTATGAAACTCTTTGTTACCATATTTCCATAGTTACATTCCCTTGTACCATGATGTCTATTTTTGTATTTTTTTATTTATAGATTTTATATAAATAGAAAGCTAGTAAAACTTGTTTCATACTATTCCCTCATGCTTCCTTTAATATGCCAAACTTCAAACTAAGTTCCAATTATCATAAAACTCAAATATGGGCAAGTCCATAACAATTATGTTATAGTCTATATCAATTATGTTGTAGTGCCTATCAATTTTTTTGAATTCCATAGCTATTATATTGAAGTCCATAGCTGAATTCATGAAGTCCATAGCTCAACTATACACGATAATACCTGAGTAAAATGGTCATATCTTTTGCATACGATCTTGAATCAAGATGATTCTTTTTTTGAACTTGTCTAGTTTTTTGAGAAGAATCTGAATATAAAAGTATATTTGGATTTGTATATTATAATATAAATAATGTTTTACTATTTTATAGAATGTTTCAAATTTATCCTTACACATGCACATACCAAAACATCAAACAAACCAATGCAAAAACATATGAACTATATTTTTGGTTGATAACAAAGTGTTTGAATGTCTTATATAATCATGTATAAATGGTAAATATATATCTATAGCAAATAAATACATCTAGAGATGATGTGCATTAGACTTTATCTTTGAGAACTTCAAACTTTGCCATCTTCATTGATGACTTGCTTCATCCTGCATAGACAATATTTGGCATTTTTTCTCCAAGAACATGTTATAAAAATAAGAAATATATATTTCTTTGACATATAAATAATATACTATATATTATCCTATATTACACTCTAAAACAAGAATAAATTCTTAAATTACATCTAATTCCACTTTAAAACATACTTTATACAAGATTTAATGTTATTATTTCATTGATATAATGAGCTATTTTATGGACTCATCATTATCCCACAATTAAAATCATGCATGTCCTCATGCATGCTATTGCTTCCTATGTAGATTCAACCTCTTTAACCATTTATTGGAGCAATGTTCCTTATAGAAATTAGTTCACTTATTCAATCTAAAATCAATATTTTTAACCTTTAAAAGCGATTATCGACTTATTATCCTTTTTTATTTTGTAATGAAATTTGAAACAATATCTTTAGTTGGGAAGATTAGTTACATTTTTCAAGTATTCAAACATTATCCCATATCTTATTGAAAACTATATACGATGAATTAAAATACACCAATGAACATTTATGAGTGTTTGAAAATTTGTTCTTATTTTTATATCAATATGTTCATTTGAAAATAGATGCCATTTAATAGTTTTCATCTCTTTTCTCTCTATTCTCTCCCACACTTTGATGCATGTCCTCATGCATGAGAAGAACCCTATTTTTCTTTTTTCCCTTTTTTGTCTTTTTTCTCTTGTTCAAAAAGTTTGTCAAGTGGACCTATCTATAATTATAAAACTTGAAACTATATTTAGAAAATAAAATAATAAAATAAATACCTTAGCCATACTCTCAATTTATTCTTGCATCCTTCATGTTGATGTAGCCAAAGTTCCTATAATGTTGAAAGAGAGTAGAAAGCTAAAGGTAATCAAGTACAACATTTTTATTTATTTGGGAAAATTAGTCATTTGTTAGTTTTCAAATTTTCCCTTATTTTTTATTTTTTTATTTTTATTTTATACTTTTATCCTTGATCAACGATTTGTTGATTTTTTAATCAATGCTCTTTTAGGAGTACACGACTAGCCAACAAACTAGTTTTCTAATCATGACTATCAACAACACCCAAAAGGTTTTCATTGTTAAATTTTTATTTTTTAACTTTTTTATTTTTTACTTTTTAATAAGTTATAACATGATGATAAATTAAGAAGTGGTTGTCTCATTTCCTTTACAACATTAAAATCAACTAGAAAGTTGATTTTAATCATAAAATTCTTATTTTTGTGAACCATATTTATCAAAATCACCTTGTGTAAAGAAAGAGAAAAGTATCACATTAGTATTCAAATAGATTTTTATCATTCTTCAAATGATATATATACTCAAAAATATATTTTTTTAAGCTTATGTACTAGTCTAAGAAACTTTGGAACTAGACTGGTGAACTTAGGAGCTAAATTGATGGACTCCAGAGCCAAAACTGTGTTGGTCCATGATGACTTGAGATAATATTCTGAAGTCTCTTTACTTATCAAAATACAGACTCATGCAATCAAAATATTTTAATTAAATAAAAATATTGATCATTGTTACCTATAGACTAAACTCAAACATCATATATTAGTTTGAAAACATTATAAATAAAAATTAATAAGTTGTCCCAAAACATGGGCTATTTAAAAACTTTCTATCTAATATCTCAATCACCTAACATCACATGTTTACTAAGGTCAATTTATTAAGCATGCATAAAAAAAGAAAATTGAGAAATAATAAAATAGCTTTTATTATGAATGGATGATAGTCACAAGGTGGAAACAATTATCATTTCATTATTATAAAGTCGGTATGGTTATGTTTTAAAGTGAACACAACCAATATAATATGGACGGTAGGGTGGAGGCCACCATGAATGGGCTTGGTATTATAGAAATTAGATGAGTGCTTGATGGAAATGATTTTAAAAAGATTAATATGTTGGAGGCATATGGTTCCAAATATGAAATTCATCTTTAAATGAAATATATTTATATGAAAACTATAAATACATACCTGAAAGTTCTTCATTTAGTAGTGGTTTTTTAAATAAAAAATAACACTTTCATGATTCCTTTTGAATCCATAGGTTCTTAAAATATGTTGGCCATGTTTATACAAGAAACTTGAAATTCATAAATATCCAAAACAACATTTAGACAAATCATTTTTGTCTTCATGTATTCTTTCTAAGAAATCTGAAATTATGATTTCTTGTTCATCAATCATCCAACTATTTATGTTTACCATTTATCCTTATTGGGTTATTATTTGCTTTAGTTTTGGATTTATTAAATTAGTTTCCCAAAATTTAGTCATGAAACATTTCAATGGACTTAGATGAGGTGTGCGATCATAAGTCTCATTAGGAGTGGTTTATAAGTTTGTTAGTTGTTCTTCCTAGCAAAATGTATCTATAACATTAGCTCCTGCAATCATTTCTTGTTCAGTTTGTGAAGGCTAAATATTGGGGGTAGGATTAAATATTTAATGAGGTTTAAACCTTAATACATCATTTTTTATTTTCATTTTTCTTAGCTTTCTAATAATTTTTCTTGAATAATTCCTACATAGTTCAATAATTTCATTGAAAGATGTTTATTAGCATCTTCATTTCTCATTAAACTCAATGACTCATGAGCATAATCATCTAAGTATTTTATTAAAAAAATAGTTTTTATAGTGTTCTCATCAAACTCATAACCACATCTTTTATAGAAAACTAAAAATATGTCTAGATAGTTTTCTATAATTTCATTTTCTTTTTGTTTATATAGAAGAATTCCTCTTTTATTCTAAAAGAGTCCTGATATTTTTTTCAAAAATATACTTTTCATTTAAAATAATGAATGAATGGAATATGGATAAAAACCCATAAACCAAATCATATCTAATTACTTAAGTTTAAAAGTAAATAATTTCAACTTTTGATTATATATTTGATAGTCATTGGCTTGACATAGTACTTTGAAATCAAATAAGACCTAATCAGGATCTTCTATTATCATCCCCATAAAATTAGGTAGAATGGATGGGGATATGTTCTTCATTGGAGCACTCTCATCTTGATTTAGGATGTAATGTAGGCAAAAGTTCTTTTTGTTCGTTGAACTCTATCTTCCCTAAGCCTATTTTGTGGATTCACTAGATTTCCCAAAATTTATCGCATGTTTAACTTTGATCTTTTATAGAAATTTATTGTAATAATTTTTTAGCTTTTGATTTATACCTTACTAACACCTTGAAGTCTCCATAAATGATTCCAAACATGATGGGTGTTGTTAAACCCTTCATTTAATCAACCACCTACTCCTTGGTTGATGTTATTATAAACCAAGGCTGGTGTCCAACGGTTGTCTATAATAAAGTATGCAATATAAAGATTAATATTTGTTTATTTTAGGGGAGATTTTAGATAAATTAATTATAAGGTCTAATATATTTACTTGAATTAAAATTTATTTTGATGCTTGTGAATCAAACACTCTTTGTTGTAATTGAAAATGATTTAAAATAAACATACTTGTTAAAATGAATATATATTAAAATAAACACACCTTAATCTAAGTTGCGTAAATGATATTTCTTTAAAATGGAAAATTATTGAAATCAAATGTCTGAATTTTTTTTTATTAAAATACACATTAACATGTAGACATATAGATTAACAATATAACATGATATTTTTCATAAAACAATGAAATTAAAACACAACAATAATCAACAAATAAAAATACACAACATAAAATACCATAAAAGATATTTCTTCCTTAGTTGAGTGGGATCTTGATCTCCCTTGGAATCATATTAAATTGACACATAACTTTTTTAAAACTTTAACTTCTCATTAATTTTTAAAATTATTATATTTTTTTGTTGTGTACAATCTTTTATGCTTCATGTCAACAACTACTCTTTTTTGTTAACTCCCACAATGAATAAGATGATTGTATTTATAATATAACTTATTTAACAATTTATTTTTGGCTAGAAACAACTAAAAAAATAGTTTGAAATTGATTTATAATTAATAAATTAGATTTAGAACTAATTCTCACAACTTAACAAACTAACAAATTAGTTTAAAAATTGATTATTATTATAAGGCTATGTTGATGCTTGAATATGTATCACACATGCCCAAAGTGTTTAAGAACACTTATAATTTTAAAATTATAATAAATTAGTGCATGAGTTTTAGGTTTTGATAACCCTATTATCTATTGATGAAATAGAGCCAAATCAAGTGGACTAGTTTAAAATATTTATAAAGCTTGGTGGTTCGGAGCCATTATGGCCAAATAGCTGATCTATGCAAACTATGAAGTATGATATGCTAAGAATGGTGAATTGTGATCAAGAACTGATATAAATACTAATATAAGATGGATATTTATAGTTAAAATTTAACTAGAGTGATTTAGTTAAAAAAGGAGTAAAAGGAAAGGTATGATAGAGAATAGATGTTGATCTTCATTCCAAACATCATGACAAAGTTCAAATATCATCCAGGCATGTGTTTAACAAATGTATGACATGAAGTAGTTTAATCTCAAATCCTATCACACATTAGGTAGACATATAAGGAATGTGAGAAAAAAATTAAATAATAACCAAGTTCACTTTAAAGATTTACCTCTACAAGTAAATAACATTAGCCCAAATGCAATAAGAGTAAGAAAATGAAAAGAACTTAGGAACTTTCAATTAACCTAGCATTGGCACAAATTAATAGCTCTCGATTCAAATGTACACACCAGGAATTCATAAGAACCATTCAAATATATAATTTAGAATAAATAAGTGAGAGATAAGCTAGGATAATAAAAGACAAAAGCAAATTTGGATAAACTTTACATAATTCCTTGCTTATATTAATTGCTCAAAAGTTACAATTGGTTTTTGGCTCCAAAAACTCTCCCATTTTTAAAATTGACAATGCTCTTTTTATAGGATGCAAGGAGTCATTCAGTTAGTCATATCCAATTACAAAATTACAAGTATTAAGACAACTATCTTTTTTGCAAATGTTCTAGAAAACACTAGAATTTCCCCAATGGACCAATCTATAGGCAATGTGTTTTTCAAGATGAACATGAATTTACAAAAAAAATATTCTATTATAAAAATAAAAAATGCCTAGATAAAAAAAGAATATTCTTAATTCAACTAATATTTGGGACCCTTGTGATACTGAAGTCCCTTGTTGCTACTATAAAATCTTCATTTCTCTCTGTTGTTATTTTATTTCTCTAACATGATCTTCATTTTATGATGTTGTTCTTCAATTATCTCAAAGAAGACAATTGATTTCATGAAGAGCTCCATAATTTGATCTAATAATCTCTTGTGGTCTTTATCTGCCCTTCTTAATGCCTTTTGATATTTTTGGCTTTATTTAGTCTTTTCTTCAACCTCTATCTTCCTTTGACCTTGGTTCCCCTATTTGAAATGAGAAGTCTTATGCTTGAACTGGCTACCCCAGGATTTGATTTTTTATTCAAAACCTTTATTAAATTCTTTACTTGGTAGATCAAGGCTTATCATTGGTCTGTAACCATTATCCTTCATTTATTCACTACTTCTTGCTTAGTCCTAACTAATTTTAAGGAATTAAACAAGTCAATTATGATGTCCTTATATATCCTAAGTCTATCTTCTTAATTTGACATGATGGATTTTTTTTCTAAATTTGTTTTATTACAATATGCCCTTGATCATTGTAGCAAAATCCTCTTGCAGACATGTTCTCTTTTTATGATAGGTTACTAGTTTTCAATGGCTCAAAATGATCTCAACCAATTGTTATCCCTTGTGGCATCAAATTGTGAATCTTTAAAAACCCTTTATTTTATATCTAAAGTTAGATATAGCCATGCATCTTTCTTTGAAGCACCCTTTCAAGCTATTATGGCTATGAATTTGTTCAAATTACTCATTAATGGACTAAAATTTAGCCTCTAAGTCAAATTTTCTTGTACATATGATAATTTAGCTCCTCTAGTTTGATTATGGTGAATACATGGCCTAAATAAGGCTTCTTTATGTTCTTATATATTTTTTAAGGTTTTTATAGTGCTCTAATGGTGATAACTACCTGAGCTTTTATGAGCTTCATTACATAGATCCCAATTAGACTGCATGCTTATGCCCTTATATTTCTTGGGACTACGTACTCTTCCACTTGGCATATTATCTTGATGTGGCTTTCATGTAGCATCTCCATGGAATCCATGTGGTGTTTTAATTACATTTTGCTCATTTATATTTAAAAAACAGTCATTGCCTTTTAAAATTTTCTTGGTAGATTTCATACCATTGGATCATCTCTGCATAGATCAATGTAGACCATCAATTTTGATCTATAAGATCAAATGACATTAGTCTCAATCTTTGTTAAAATGTCTACATTGATCTCATATTTTTGATCTTGATTACATGGATCATTCATGTTCCATTGATCTTGATCTGATTAATTGTGCCTCCTACCCTATGGACCATTGATTGTAATGTGTACACTCATTTACATATTGTCAGTATTTGAAAGATACTCAAGCTTTAACTTGTAGCCCACATCTATGCCATGTGTCATCCTTGTATTCATCCTTGAAGTTTCAACATTCATTATACACCATTTGATCATCTTCCTCTGAGGAAATGTGGTTTGTTACATCTTGTTATTTGAGGTTGAATGCCATTGGCTATTAAGTGTTCTTTGGTTGAGATTGTGGTACTTATCATGTTCTTACTCATTTTGAGACTCTATTAAAGTTTTTACTTGATATTCATCATTAGATAATTTTGGCCTAAGAAAATATGTAACATTAATCTCATGAAGATGCTCAAGTTTTAACTTAGGTTTAGGGTCTTATCTTTAATCTCATGCCATTAGATCATGATCATCCAGGTAAACATGGATCGTTGATCTTATGAATAAAAATGATGTTTAAGATAACAATAAAATTTAAGCTAAAGTCTTAGACTAATGTTTTAATTTATATTAATAAATAAAAATAAAGCTTTAGGCTAAAGTCTTGATCTAAATTAGAAACATAATAAAGGGTATACTGCACATAATAATAAGATATGGCATAAAGTCTTAGGATAAGGATTTTTTTAGGCTAAGTCTATAGACATAATAAAAGGTCCCAGTGATTAATTAGACCATGTAGAAATAAAAAGGACCAAAAGGGCTTGGGAAACTAAAGAGATCAAGCATAAAAAAAATTAGACTAAGGTTTGGTTGTGTTAATAAACATGACTAAACCTTTTGATGAAAATAAACTAAGCCCATGACATGATAAATTATTCCTGTGTAAAATGTTCCTACCAAATTTGAATTCAATTCAAAGGGATCTGAGCTAGGGTTTGTTGAATAAGGGTTTCAAGATGCTCAATCATGAATTTAGTTAGATCCTTGATAGACCAAAGGCTAGTAAAAGGCCCAAATTGATATAAGAATAATAATACCTAGGCATTAACCATCTCAAATGGACTCCATTGGAGCTACAATATGGAATAAAAACATCTATTGTTAGCAATTTTAGATAAGATCAAACCATAGTGTGGATCATCTTCAAATAGAGATGATGTGTAAACATGCTAATGACACTCTAATCAAGTGAATTTTTAATTTTAAGATACAAAATCTGTATAATTCAACACAAGGATCCCCATTTTTCAAGAATGAGGGTTTGTTGACCTCAATAAATGGTGACTTTTATGAGAAACATAGAAATATGTTAAAATTTAGAGTCTTTAGTTTATACTAATAATTTATTTATTTATTCCAATTGATTAGTTACCATTATTAAGATTAGTTCATGGTTAGAACAAATCTTGTAGATAAATAATTAGGATCAAACATCAAAATGTATCCATGTTGTGTGTGTGCTTTGATTCCAGTTACTAATTGCCATAAGATATAGAGAACAACTTCTAGTTCATGACTCTAACCATTAACACTAACTTTCAACATGTTTGGATATTCATTAAAAATCTTGATTTAGTTTAGGGAAGGCCTGGGCATTGCTTTGCTACTAGTCAGGCATCCATAGCCCCAATAGATATGCCTTTGATTCCACTCAAGGCCTTGTTCCACTACCAACTAGGAATTTATAAACCCAATAGAGATTACCATAATCACCTTTGCTTAGAAAGCTCTTGAATTTTGTAATAAGGTTCTTATTTTTTGTATTTTTCAAGTCATTTTGACTTTTTAGCAAATTTTGGGAACTAGGTTAGCTAGGTTTTAGGATTTGGTCAAGTGTTTGATCTTCAGATAATAATTTTTTAGCTATAAACTTTGTCCCACAAAATTAATGTTTTTTAAGTGCAAGCGTGATTGTATTCCAATAATCCATTCTTTCACCCTACATGTGCATTCCTTATTAAAACCAAGGTTAGATTATAAAAATGCTTAAAATCCCAAGGAATAATTATCCTAACCATCAATCCTTACTAGTTTCTCTAAACTATAACATTAAGCTCATATTCTAATAATCCATGATCAACCAATGATGAGAAAACATACATGCATTCCTAAACTGTAGAGTTCCTTTTGGGCATCTAAATGTATTTTAAGCTAAGGACTATCCAAAAGGACTTATTATAAGCAAGGAACAAAATAGAGAAAAGGAAACACACCAAATATAAACACACTAATAAAAAGCAAATAAATATATATAAATAAGGGATAGGAAGAAAAGAATAGAAAAAAACTGACCTATCCTACCTACACTAACACTAACTAGTCTTATAGTTTACTCCATGAAGACCTCAGGTGGGATAATAGAGAAGTAGTGCTTAAAGTACTACCCATTGGTGGGCAGTGTGAACTCTACTCCTTATAAGTATTTCATCTTGAAGGTTTTATCTCCAAGTATCTTAGCAATCTGATAGGGACTTATCCACAAAGGTGTGAACTTCCCATGTTTACCCTTAGGCGTAGATGCCTTGTCCCAAAGTAGAACTAAGTCTCCTTGCCTGAACACCTTTATCTTTGAATGCTTATCAAACCACTTTTTCACTATGGTTTGCTGCTAAAATTATCAAAAGCCTCCTCTCTTTCATATTCCATCTATATGATGTCCAACAACCTTGAGATTATAAATTATTGGTTTTCCTTCATGTACTCTTACATGAACTTGTACGTTAGAATCTTGAGTGTGATGGAAAATATAGGTTATTGACCATATACTAATAGGAATGTTGACTCTTTGAGATCTTGTTTGACTCTAGTTCTATCTACCCAAAGGGCATATTTAAGTATCTAGTGCCATGTTCTAGGTTTATCATCTATAGAATTCTTTATGGCTTTCATCAAGCTCTTATTTGTTTATTTAGATACTCCATTACCTTAAGGATAATGGTTTGATGAGAGCTTGAGAATGATGTTATTATCATATGCCTATTATATCATCTCAATGGATACAAAGGTAGATCCATTGTCATAGACTAGATATATAGGTGTCCTAAACCTTGTGCGTATGTTCTCTTCTAAAAAAGTGATCGCCTCTCTAGTTTTGCACTATTTGGTTGCCATTGCTTTAGTACATCTAGTGCAGTAGTCAATAGCAGTTAAAACATAGTTGTGACCATTAGAGGAATTAGGGTTAATGACCCCCATAAAATATAGTCCCCATTACATGAAAGGTATATCAATCATTACTAGCTTTAGTGGCATGGATTCCTTGGGCTCTTTAGTATTGAATACTTTACATGAGCGGCATTCTCTCACATGCTTATGAGCATCTTTGAAGATAGTGGGAAATTATTATCTAGATCTAAGGATCTTGTGTAATGTTATCCTTCTAAATGGATGTCCACTTCTTACCTTTTAATGGAAGGTGCTCAATATCTCAACTACTTCACTCTTGGAGACACATCTCAAATAAATTCCTTCAAATTTATTCCTGTACAACAATCCATCTTTGACCAAAAAATGAGCTACCTTAAACCTTAGATATCTTCTTTTTTATTTGCTTAACCCTATAGGAAAATAACCATTAATTAGTAAGTGTATAATAGGATCATAATGATAATTGGGTTGAAAATTTTGTTGTTATACCTATATGACACTTAGATTTTGATTAGTATTGGCAATCAATTGAAGTAAAACTCAACACCTTACCAATTTTGTAGTCTTCATTTCTAGATCATACTTTTGGAAAATAGACATTCACTTACATCTCCTTTCTCCTAGTTCATTTTGACTTATCATGAGCTTAGTGGTAGGGTCTAGTAGGATTGCATGCACCTTATTCCTAAGGATATAATGTCTAAACATTTTTACTACCTTGACCAAAACACATGCTTATTTTTAAATCAAAGAGTGGTTCAACTCAGCATTTTTAAGGTTAGTGATCATAAAATCCATTAGATGGTCACATATATCTATCTTCTAAGTTAGAACTATAATTATTGTATAATATAAATCAAAGGAGTAAAGATAAAAATCTTTAGTAAGGTCTAGACTTATTAGGATTGTGGCTTGTTCAATTTATTTTTTGATGTATTTGAAATCATTCTTGGTATCTTCATTCCAAGTGATCTTAGCATCTTTCTTCAACATTGCATTCAAATTTTTCACTATTTCTACAAAACCAAAAATGAACTTTCTTTCAAAGTTTATCTTACCAAAGAATGACTTCAATTCCTTCTTACTATTAGGGAGATCTATATTAGATAGTACATCTACTATATCAAGGTCTATAGAGATTCCCTCCTTAGTGATAACATGTCCTAATAGTTTTCTCTCAGTAATATAGAAAATACTTTTTTTTTGGATTGAGATAAATCCCATACCTTCTGTATCATTCAAATACCTATTATAGGTATATAATGTGATCTTCCTTATTTTTAGAAAAGATAGTCAAATCATCCATTTATATGATAATACACTTACCTATAAGAACTTAAAAATCATGATCCATATCCCTTTGAAAAGTGGCTCCCACTTTTATAAGCCCAAATGACATTCATTTATAGGTAAAAGTGCCCTAATTAATAATATGTAGTTTTCATCCTATCTTCTTGGTTTACCAACACCTAGTTATACCCTAAAAAACCATCAAGAAAAGACATCATGGTAGAATCAGAAACAATTTGGATTACTTGGTCAAGGGAAGGTAGGGGTAATTATCTTAGATGTTTTTTTTCAAATTCCTAAAATCAATGCACAATCTCATTTCACCATTTTTCTTCATGACTGATACTAGGTTAGATACCCAAGTGAAGTGTCTAATGGGAAACACAATCTTGGCATATAATATCTTCTTGACCTCTTTGTATATCAATGGTTCTAAGATAGGTTTGGTTGGCCTCTGATTTTGTCTAAAAGGTTTGTAGTTTTCCTTTAAAGGTATGGTATGTGTTATGATCTTTAGATCAAAGATCTTTAGGTCATCATAGGATAATGTAATGACATCTTTATATTTGGTCATCAATTATTTGGCTCTTTTGGACTCAATTCTTGTACAAATTATACCAATATTAACTAGTTGAGGTTGACCTTGAAGCCCAAGATTAATTGCAGTATAATCTTTCCCACTTACTTTGGGAATCTTGATAGTCTTAGCTATTTTTTCAAAACCAAACAATCTTTCTAAGACTATCATCCCCTTGGGGATCTTGGTATCACTCAATTGAATGACCTTGTCATCAATTTTGTCTTCAAATTTTACATCACCAAGGGTATTTTCACTAACTTTATCAATGACATGAGCTTCAAATTCTCCCAAGATAGTCATAAAGTCTACAATCTTCTGGTCATCACTAAATAAATTAAGATGGTTTACATTATCAGGGACTGAAGGGAATGGAACTAATTAAATACTAAGTTTCTCAAAGTCATGGCTTGGCATAAGATTGGTAGATGCTAAGATAAGTTCTTCAGCAACCTTGTTTTCTTCCCTAGGGATGGAAACAATGTTAAAAGTATCAAAATATTTAATCAAATCCCATACTCTAAACTTTTAATTTTTAATATAGGATAACTTGAATTGATATTTAATCTTGAATTAGTTAACTACTAGTTAGATTCATCAAAAACTAATAGTTTCTTAACCTCGTGTTTGATTACAAATTTTAATCCAAGAATAAGTGCTTCATACTCAGGCAAATTATTGGTACATGAGAACTAAAGTTGTAAGAGGAATTGTATTCTTTCCCAATGGAATTGATTGATACCACTCCTACTCCAAAACTTTATTTTCATCTTTAACCATCAAAATAAATCTTCCATAATCTAGGCATAACATGAGAAGTTTTAGGGTTACATACATGTGTGGTGTCAAGAGTGTAAACACCAAGATCTAATTTAACCATGTTGACCTTCTCATTGATTGCATTGTACTCGATGATCATATGCTTCATTTTAGGATCTATTTATATCATTATTTGGTTAGGGACTTCCTTCCAAGGTCATGACATTTGTGAAAAATCTATTGACATATAACCATTCAAGCTCCTAGTCTAGTCTCTACTCAAGAACATCCCATAAGCATTAGGGATGTCCACCACTTAGATATCAATGAACTATTGGATCCTTGGATCTAAGGTAATATTCATGTGAACATTTAAAATTTTAGCAATCACTTTGAGTCTTGATTTATCTAATTTAGTTACAACTCTACCAAATTTAATGGTAGTCAAACTTAATTTCTCACAAATACCTTTAGCCATAATATTTATAGATGCACCAAAATATAGAAAGCAATTATGCAAATTCTTACCAAAGATATTTATTGTAACTAATAAAGGGGAAATATCTACTTTAATTTTGTGTATTTCATTATTAGCATGTGTAGACTTTTGAGACTTATCAGGCTTCTTTGACAAATATTTCAACAATAGATCTTTTTGTTATGTGATCTGAACTAGCTCATGTAAGGTAATGCAAGGTTTAGAGTTAGTTCCCTTAGAAGGCTCTAGGTTTTATCTAATGTTGTGTCAAGAGGTGTGTCAAAAAAATTTGGTGGGGTTGAGGTATTCAGTGGTTGATTGTACTCCCTATTTATCAAAGGATAAGTATTCTTTAGAAATTATTGAAAAGCATGAATCTCTTCAAGAATGTCCTCTAGTTCATTATCCTCTTGGAAATGAAACTCAAATGTCTCCACCATGAGAGTTGAATTAGATAATATATATTACCTTGAAGACCTAGATGTACCTGTATCACAATCCTTATTTCAGACAACTTCAAAAGTATCTTACTCTTCTTGAAAGGATTTAAAAGAATTATAAAATTCAATATAGTATATTTCCCCATGCTTAGAGGTGTAATAAACTCTACAATAAGTCGGTAAAGAAACATTATCAAGATTTATATTAGGCACATTCTTGCGTGTAGATGACTCATTATTTTTGTTTTTATGTTAACTATCATTCTAAAATCTATTAGTGGGCCTATTGAACCTTTGAAAGGATAAATTCCTACTAGAGCTCTCTTTAATACGACCTACTTATTTTTGAAACTAAAGGAATTTAATGCTAATATTTTAAACCATTTTGAGGATAGAGTCACTCTCATTCTTTGGTGCCTTAGAATTATGAACTTTAGTTATAAGCACTAAAGTTTTTTGATCCTATGGATAAGATCTATGGGTAGAATTTTTCAAGAATCCTAGGCTCTAAGTAGGATGTGCACGACTCAAAGGTAGTTGGTTCAAGACTAAAATTTGGTTTAAGGGAGGCATTGGGAATGACATTCAAAATAGGTAAATATAGATTGAAATTAGGAATAGAGTATGCCAATTATCTTTGGGGTTACATCTGGTCATTAATGATCACAACCTCAGCCTAAGTTAAAGCTAATGTATTCATGGACCTGATAGCTCTCTTTATAAACATAGAAGTCATGGGATATAGGGCATCTTTATAGATTTCTAAGGCTAAAGCCTCATCAAGTTTGTAAGGAGATATGATCCTACTAAATATTTTCTAGAATATAGCATTGAATAATCGTATGGGCTCATTTGCATCTCTTTTCACTATGGTGAATTATTAGTATAGAACACATGGACTAATGATTTTACCAAATTGATCAATGAAAACATTGGTAAAGTCAACCCAATTGGCAATGCAGTCTTTAGGAAGGTTTATAAATCATTCATATACAACATATTTTAAGGTAAAAGGGAATAGTCTACATGCTAAAACTCTTAATGTGTTCTTTAGTAGTTATAATACCACTAAGACTAAATGTTGGCATATAGTTTTCAGGATTATGATGAAGTTCATGTATTACACTTGTCACATTGATTGAAGAACCACCTAGCCAATCCATAACTTGATAAGGATCAAATATAGGAGCATGATAAATTGGTGAAGTTGGCAAAGACTTTGAAATACTGTGCTTACTTTTGTCTCTCCTATCTTTCCTATGAACTTCTAATGAAAGTAGAGGTTCTTTAGTTTTTTAACATGACCTTGTATTGATTCTTGGTAATTCCATCTTGTAGGATTTTAATCATATTATAAATATGATGTGTTAGTCTTATCTTTGCATGGAACAATGATTAGACTTGCACATTAAGCAAATTTTATAAAGATTTATATAAAGGATTATAAAAGACAATAATCTTTAACTAACTTAGCTCAAAGATGTATCAACAAATGTAGGTAAGATTGATATTTACACATTCAAGCTCAAATAAACTCAAATTTGCAAAGGATCTATCAATATTTGATCAAAATAGCTATTGCTAACCTCAAACTTTTTGAATTTACAAAGCTTAAGCCATATTTACCATAATTAAGCATATATCTTCAAATAACATCGATCTTTATCTAAAAGAAGCACAAAGATTGGTCTAAGACCATAAAAATTAATGATATTTACATAATTGAGTAAAGAATGACACAATTGTGCATAGATTACACTAGTATTTGAACATAATTCATAAGAATGAGCAAGATACTTCAAATCTACATCCAACTAGGCCCTCCTTCTAACACTAGTGAAGATCCTCTTGTTGATGTTTAAATATGTATCATAGGTACACATAGTGTTTAAAAACACTTCTCATTTTAGAATTATAAGAATTCAACACATGATTTTCATGTTGTGATAATCCTATTGTTTTTTGATGAAATAGAGGCAAAGTGGACTATTTCACAATAAGTATAAAGTTTGATGGTTGGGAATTATTGGCCAATTTTTTTCCTACATATAGAACTTTACTTGGAGGGGTTTGTGGTATGAGGAGCTGAGAAAAGTCCTAATCAATAAAAGTTCCTATAGGATGAAGGATCCATGATGGAAAATAAGACCACATTACTTACAAAGCTTTTAAAATAGTTTAAGTTAGCTTAAAGTGTAATCAGATTGATCCTTGAGAAATGGGTCTAGAATTATAAAGAGAAAGATCCAAGCAGGTTTCATGGTGTTCAAGTAGTTAAAATCATGGAATGAGTTCACATGGGCCTTAAAAAATCATTGGATCTTTCAAGGATCAAGTAAAATCTTGTAACACAATTTTAAATGAATCAGACCACCACTAGGATGTCATGTAGAAATGAACAAGTTAGTTCACTTGTACATTTTATAATATGCTCAAAAATCCTTATGGGGCCAAAGGATCACATGAAAGAAACATCCTTAGTGCCAAGATCATCCTTTGAAAAATTCAAAGTTTAGCTTAAAAAATAGAACGTTCACACAGATGTCATTTTTAAGCCCTAGCAAATAACTAGTTAGATTTAAAAATCCATAGAATTCACATGAATGTCAAAAATATTCATGTGGATTTCAAATTATGGGCACGTAAATGTCAAAATTAAGCCATAGTAAAAACCATTAGGGTTCAAATTGTGATGGGCATGTGGATATCAATGACATTCGTGAGGACATCAAATGATAGGTGTGTGTACATCAAATTTAAGCCATAAAAAAACCATTAGGGTTCAAAAACCTTAAGACATTCATATAAACATCAAAAATGTTTTCATAGACATTAAATATGGGCACACAAATGTCAAATATGGGCCTCATGAGTTAGTTGTTTGGGTTCAAATGATGGGTCCCAAAAAGATCATGGGCTTGCATTCAATCATGCATCAAAGATCTATGAAACACAAGTAGGTCAACAAATCAAAAAAGGATCCCTAAGCCGACATAATGGCATGTGATTGATCATAAAAAAGGGGATAAATGGTTTGATATAGGTCAAAAGGTCAATAGGATGAGTCAATAATTAATAGCCAATGAGTAAAGGTGAGCCCAGGAGATTTCTAATGAAGGTTAGTGAAGCTATTTTTGACTCAAGCAAAGTAAATACAAAAGAATCAATCTCAAATAAGATCCAGGTTGAACTAGAATAGGCACACCAAGACCAAACATCACCATTATATCTTTTTGGAGATAAAATAGGTCTTTATACCTAGTATAAATCAAGGGTTGACAACTTTTTGTCAAAATGAGACTAAACCACATGGTGAACTTCATTTGTCAATATTAATATCTATAGAAAAACAAACAAAAGAAATTAGTTTTCAAACTATAAAAAGGACCTATGTTTATATATTTAAATGGGGTGGATACATGACTATAAAGGAGTGTATCATCATTCAAATATGGCCCCAACTCTGACAAACAACCACAAAAAGTAGACTTGGGCATGGCTCTATCAGGTACATCGATATAAGGACCTTGCCCTCATAATGAAGTAAGTGGAGATGACATGGAAGATCATAAAAAAGAGATGTGGGAATTTTAGTAGCATAATGGAGTATTTAATGTTTTTTATAATCTTAAGTATCTTCCTAGTAATGATCATGACTCATCAATTATAAAATAGACCCTTGTCTTTTAGTATATTTCTTAGCCAATGAGAAGAGCTTAAAGACTATTAGAGCAAATGAAGGCTATTTGGTTTATGATGTACTAATCTTGTTTGAACCAAAAGTTTGTGGAGCATATTTTGAAAGGTTTCATCTCATTAATTGATCTTGGTTAGTGTGTTCCTCTCTCTTTCCCTCCTCCTCTATGAACTATTATTTTCTTTATTATAAGGGTTTTAAGTTTTTAGAATTTTCATCTTATTGGGAGACAAGGATACTCATTGAGACTCTTACAAAAATGTTCTCATTTGATAAGGATAAACCCTATCAAAATATTTTAATAAATAACTCTTGAAGCAATAAGATTAACTTTTTTCATATCTCTTGCCTTTGATTAGTGCTTAATATGTTTGTCCCTAATGAATTTATGAAGGAGAACCTTCCTAGTTCATTATCCTTCTGCTTGCCTCTTTTAAGGTGTTTTCAAGTTATTACAGGTATATATTAGTGTTATATCTAAACCTATTATATGAAACACTTATTAAATTAGAAATATTGTGAGGTTTTGCAAGATATAGTTGTCTTATGCTAATATAATGTGGGTTCAAGCACATGTGAGTGTCCATATTTTTTGGTGCATCACCTTTTAACCTTCTTAGGATCCCTTTTTCTCCCATTCTAACCCTTTTTCCTATGCAATCCTTATTTTAGATGAGCATCAAGGGGAATTCAGCCTTCTTTATAGGCTCAACCCCATTATAGGTTACCCCCAGCCTAGGGTTATCCCAATATTATAGCTCAATTGGAAAGGGCCTGAAGAACCCTTCCCATGAGTGAAAAATGAGACTATAACAATTTATGGAATTCCTAGTGGGACTCAATTTGAATAAAATATTGATCAATTTTGATTTTTTAATCAATTTTTAATAGTTATATATTCACATAACAGTATCTAGCAACTCCAAAAGAACAATCAACATGCTGGTGTAGAGCAGTAGTTGTTTTTCATGCCAAAAGTGACTACAAGATTATATTATAGAGGTATTCCTTTTGAATTTTTTGAAATACCTTTAAATTCATAAAAGATATTAATGTTTTATAATGCACACCCATATAAATACAACTTTGTTCCTAGATCAAGTCCATGGTCTACCCATACTAGAAGATCCTTATCTACCCTTTTTATTGCCATGGTAATCTATAGAGTTTTTATGGGGTTTAATGGCCAAAGTCCTCTTGCTCTCCCCCATTATGATCCTATTCTATTAGAAACTCTCAAAATTGTACCTTATTTTATTGGAGACCTAGATACAACCCCTTTTGAACACCTCATGGATATAGCTAACTTATGCCACATTCATGATATCAATGAGGAAAATGTAGCAATTAGGTTATTAGCCATATCTTTCAAAGGTAATGCCTTATAATGGTATATAAACCTTAGTTATAATTCTATTTCCACATGGGATAAATTAGGAGAGGCTTTGTGTAAAATATTTTAAGATAAAAGTGATCATTTGTCACTTATATAGCAATTAACTATAATAAAAAGATCCCCTCATGAAGTCATGTAAGACTTCAATACAAGGTTCCAAAAAACTTGAGATAGAATCCCAGTATTTATTAGGCCTACCCCTAATTTTTCCTTCTTATAATATTTGAGATATTTTAATAGTGAATTTTTAATGATGATCTAGTCTATGGGAGGCAACACATTGCTAGATGCATATGAGGTGGCAATCAAGGCAGAAAATTATCTAGTCCAAACTAGCAAGTTAACACCTAGGCCAATATGCCTTTGTTCCCTAAGATTATACCATATAATGTTTCGATTCCTCCCCTTTATTTCATTACTCATATGCCTAAAAAAAATTCTATACCCTCACCAAATCAAGAAAAAGCTTCCACTAGTAGATCTAGTGATTCCTAGGAGCACAAGAACCTTCAAGAGCTTATGATTATGTTTCAATCCTTTAAGAATGAGCTAGTAAATGTTAAGAGAAAAAAATATTTCAATAAGCCTCATCAAGACTCATATCAACCTCAAAATAAATATTATCAAACAAACATGCCACCCTACAAAGGAAACTTCCACGGCCAAGGCCAAGGTCAAAACCAAGGACAAGGGCAACCTAACTATAATAGACAAAGAAACTATAATCTAAATGTTGTAAGCACTTATACCACCTTGGTCCCTATCCAAAATAATTTTTCTTAGAAATATAAGGTTACTATGCCTTGGAATTAGTATTTTGGGCAATCCATTATCCTAAACACTAACCTCAACTAGGCTTTCAATGATCAATGGTAGCAGGCTACAAATTATTAGTATAATCAAGCCCTTATGGCTCAAAACATAGAGGTGCCCATGATGAAAAATATAGAAGAGTCTCAATAAGGTCAAATCTTAAATCAAGGACCAAGCCAATATCATGCCACAGTGATTAACTATGATTAATAAGAGTGTCATGCACTTAATCAATGGGCTATTTTTAGCCAGGCTTACATCTTAGTGGTAGCCAATACAAGATTTAAAAGAAGGAACATAGATGGTAACCTAGAATTATTGAAAGAAATTCCTACCATTACTCATTCAATATCAAATCAAATTAGGTGTGTTTTTGTTATAAATTCTTCAATATCTCCAAGGAATCAAGATTATGTGAATACCTTTGCTCTTTAAGAATCACAAATTCAAAGTACAGTTGTGGCTCCCAAAGTATAAATAAAGGTTGGTGGTTCACCCATAAACATTGTAGAATAAATAAATAAGTAAAATTTGAGTGTGAAAATGTGGGATATGCTTCCCATGATCATTTAGGTGGATATTAATCAATAATGTTTGTCTAAGATTAATGTTGCACCAGTTGCAGACAAGCCATCAAGCAAGGTGAATGAGATTCTCACCAATGCAACCAAAGGACCAAATGAAGGAAAATAAAGTAATATGGTCAAACCTCCTCTTTTATACATTTTAGTAATCATTGGTGACTCTCTAGTGAAAAATTTCTTGGTAGACAATGGGGCTAGCACCTTAATAATGCCAAAATCTTCAACAGACCAGCTTGGTCTAAAGTATGAGACCCAATCTAAGGGAGTGTTTCAAATTGATGGTTATTCCAATAAGACATTTGGTATCATCAAGGACCTAAATCAAACCCTACATTCTTGTCCTAGTGTCTTAGTGGTTTAAGATGTATTGATCCTTGATGTGCCTCCTCATTTTGCCCTATGCCTATCCAAGGAATTCATGGCAAAGATTAGAAGTTATCTTATAGTAGATTGGTCATACATGGAATTTAGGATAAGATATGTGACCAAAGTGTCTATCAAGGCTGAGGCCATTTCATAATTCCACATAGAGCCTTATGGGCCAGATAGCATAAACCTCAATTGTACCACCCTTGATGAGGATAAACATTTGGTTGGTTAAGAATTAAACACTCATCCTAGGGAGATACTAGATATGTTCTTAGATGAATTATGAAATGACAATCATTTGATTGATCCATTAAGAGTAGAAGAGAGGGACATGGGTGTCTAATATTTACATGAAGAGGATCAATCCATGCCATCCTTCATTAGACCTCAAGAAGATCCTACTGGCTTATGGAAATTGTTCTTTGATGGTTCAGAAGCAAAAATGGAGAGGGTGCAAGTGAAATTATAATATTGCCCTCAAATGTAGATATTTCTCTTCTTATAGGTTATAATTTAGTTTTCCTTTAAATACAGTAGAATATGAAGGTCTCATCCATGGCCTTAAATGATAATAAGATAGGAATCAAGTAGTATTAAGTTAATGGGGATAGTGATATAATAGTGCACCAGGTTAGAAGCTAGAATATCACCAAGAATACTTTGATGTAGTCCTAAAAACATAGACTATGGGGCCTAATTAAGGATTTTGAGGATTTTAACATCCAAGCCTTACCAAGAAACTAGAATCAACATGTTGATAGGTTGGCAGTAATGGGAACTCAATTTGATATCCCTAATGATTTGAAAAGAACCAAGGTGTAGCCACATGTCAAAGTGGTGGTGAGACCATTAGTACCAGATAATGAATATCATTGGTAGGTCTTTGAAAATCACAAGAAAATTCCTTATTTCTTGTAGTAGGAAGGAACATTCTCTTAAATGAACTAAGAAAATTTTCAACGTCGATATAAAGAACAAATTGTTCAATTGAGATATAATAAGCTTCATAGATGTATTTTCACCCTTGAAGGTCTTTTCCATGAGGGAGATTATATGAGAAAAGATAATACAGTGATGTCAACCAATAAATGTAACTATGAAAGAGTCCTTATCTTAAATGATAGGCTCATCAAGCTTAGAAAGGTAAGTACTAAAGATAAAAGGCATGCTTTCATAAAACTTTGCAAAAAATATGCAAACATTTTTTCTTGGGAATATAATGATCTGAGAGGCTTTGATCCCAAGATGGACCAACACACTATAAAACTAGAGGCCTATAAACTCCAAAATAGATAGCTTATGATGAAAGAATTAAATAAGCTGATTGATTCCAATATCATATTTCCCATTAAGTACTCCTCATGGGTAACCAATTTAGTGCCTATGAGAAAAAAGAATGGGGAAATTAGATGATGTGTTGATTATGGGGATCTAAATATGGTCTCCATGAAAGATAACTATCCTTTTCCATCCATGGAGTAACTTCATCAAATATTTATTGGTTAAAAATAATTCTCCCTCTTTGATAGATATTTAGGTTATGACCAGGTGCTGGTGAGAGAAGAAGATCAATATAAGACTACCTTCACCATAAAGTGGGGCATATATGCTTACCAAAAGATGTCTTTTAGATTTTAAAATAATAGGGAAACTTTTAAAAGGGCCATGGATATGGATTTCCAAGGGTTTCCAAATCAAATCGTGTAGTTCTACTTGGATGACATCATAATTTTCTCCAAAAAATCTAGTGAGCATATGGATCATCTAAGGTTGATATTTGAAAAGATGTAGAGAGTATGGGATCTCTTTAAAACCCAATAAATGTGTGTTTACCATAAATTAAGGAAAAATTTTGGGTTACATTATCTCAAAAGAGGGATTATCCATTGACCCTAATAGAATAAGTGTTATCTTAGCACTATCTCTACCCAAGCACAAGAAAGGAATCTAGAGTTTCCTTGTGAAGATTAACTTTGTACGAAGGTTTATACCTATTTTTTCAAACCTGGTTGAACCCATCACCACCATGATAAAAAAAACCCAATTGTTTTCTTGGTCAAATTAAGGTAAGGTATCATTTGAGGCCATCAAACAGGTCATTTATAAAGCACCCTCACTAATAAATACTAAATTATTAAAGGATTTTATATTTTACACCTTTTCCAATGTTGAAAACATATCAGTTATGTTGATGCAAAATAATGGTGAAGGACTTGAGTAGCCAATTATCATTTTTAGTCAAGGGATAGAGGGATATGAGGTAAGTTATACCTTTATAGAAAAGTAGGTTCTTATAGCTTTGAAGAGTCTCAAGAAGGTTAGACCAATTCTCTCCAATATCAAGGTTCATCTTATGGTGTCTCATCCTGAAGTGAGGGACTTTCTCCTCAATAAGGATTTGAATGAGAAAAGAATAGGCTAGATTACCAAGATCATGGAATATGATGTGGAAATCAAAGTCACTAAGATGGTAAGAGGCAACGTATTATGTGAGCATATGGTAGATGACCTTAAAAAAGACAGAAGTTATTTTAGTGACACAAGATAACTCACAAGCAAATGCACCTCCACCCCACAATAGTTGGCTCTAGGATATGACCAATTTCTTGATAATAGGTAAATGTCCTTAAGGTTTGGATAGAACAAAAATAAATTATTTCAAGCTTTAGTCCATACCTTATGCATTAGTTGATGGTGTTTGTTTAGAAGGGACCTCAATGGGGTACTTATTAGGTGCATTAATGACAATCAAGTGACAAAGCTATTGGAGCAGTTTCATGATGGACCTATAAGAGGCCATTTTTCTCCATGAACAAAAACAACAAAGGTAATGAGAATCGGCTATTATTGGCATAGAATTTTCAAAGATGCTTATGCATGGGTAAAAAAATGTGAAAAGTGTGCTCTTTTTATAGGGAAGCAGAGATTAGTAACTCTTCCACTAAACCCAATCTAGGTGGAACAACCCTTCATAAAATGGGGGATAGACATTATAGGGATGATCAATCCACCTTCAAGTGTAGGAAATAAATGGGTTCTCACTAAAACTAATTACTTCACCAGGTGGGTGGAAGAAATGATTTTGAAATAAGCCAATGAAATAGTAGTATTGGACTTCTATGATAGAATAGTGACCAAGCTTGGTATCCTAGCTACTATAATCTCAGATAATGGCTTAGAATTTGTTGGTATAAATATAAGTAAATGGGAACTTAGGTTAGGCATCTACCTTAGCATAACCTCCAAATACTACCCCCAAGGCAATGGATTATCAAAGTCTATAAACAACAACTTATTGAGGATTATCAAGAGGACCATGGTGGAAAATCAAAGAGTGCGGCATACAAAGCTAAGAACAACCTTCTAGGCTGATAAAGTGACTCCTAAAGCTACCATTGACAATTCTCCATATGTCCTTATGTATGTAAGGGAATCCAAATTTCCCTTATTTCTTAAACTACATGCATTGGAGTTAACCCATTAGTTGGAATTTATAGGAAGTGATCCTATGATGTGAGGTTGGCAGAGCTCATGGAGCTTAAAAAAACTAGGGACCTTGTAATGAAGACATTAGAGTCACATCAGGCTCAAGTCAAGAAAGATTTTGAAAAGAGATCTATTAAAAAGGACTTCAAGGAAGGGGACCTATTACTCAAATGGGATCAAATAAGGCCAAGCCAACAACCATACCAAGTTTAATAGCTTGTGTAGTGGCCCTTATTTGATCCATGGAAGTAAATAACATAATGCTTTTCAGTTTGCCCAACTAGATGGAGAGGTATTACCCATCCCAGTCAATGGCATTAATTTAAAGCCTTATTATTAGAAGGTTTTTCATCTCTTGTATGATATTGTAGCATTTTATATTAGTTTTATATGATTTCTTCTAAGTGTCATGTGCACATTTCCCTTTTAGTTGTGTGTTTCCCTTTCAACAAGTTCTTTAGGCATTTTGTTATTCTTTGTTTCTTTTGTTTATTTTTACTTCAAAGGAAGGTTTCAAGAAGGATAAATCTTCTATTAATCTCACATTAGTTTAGAGGAAAGACTATGACTATATGTGCCTAAGGGATTAGTTCAAAGCTACTAGTCTCTTGTATAGTAGGCATGCAACCCCAATATGTCACCAAAAATGTTGGTCAATTTTTGGCCTACATACAAAAAATTTACCTAGAGGGGTCCATGGTATGAGAATCTAAGAAAAGTCTTGATCGAGTAGAGTTCCTATAGAATGAAGTATCCATGATGGATAATAAGACCACATTACTTTCAAATATTTTGAAACGCTTTAAGTTAGCTTAAAGTGTAATCTAATTGATCCTTAAGTTATGGGTCCAAAATTGTAAAAATAAGGATTCAATAAGGCTTCATGGTGTCTAATCAGTTAGAATAATGGAATGAGTTCACATGGGCCTCATAAAATCATTAGATATTTCAAAGATCAACAAAAATCTTATAGCACAAGTTTAAATGAACCAGACGGTCACCAAGATGTCATGAAAAAAATAAACAAGTTAGTTCACTTGTACATTTTATAAGTATGATCAAAAATCCTAGTGGGGTTAAAGGATCACATGGAAATAACATCCTTAGTGCCAAGATAACCCTATATAAAATTCACATATCGATGAGTTCTCTATCTCAAGATATAATTCTTTAAATTTTAGCTTACAGAATAGAACATTCACACAAACATCATTTTTAAGCCCTAGCAATAACTGTTTGGATTTAAAAATCCTTAGAAATTTACATAGACATCAAATAAATTTCACATGGACATCAAATGATGGGCATACAAATATCAAAATTAAGCACAGTAAAAAACTATTAGGGTTCAAATTATGATAGGCACATGGACATCAATGATGGTCATGAGGACATCAATGACAGTTGTGAGGACATCAAATTATGGGTGCACAAACATAAAATTTAAGCCATAACAAATAACTATTATCATTCAAAAATATTAAAACATTCACATAGATGTGAAAAAAATTCATGTTCAATTGGAAATGGCTATAGTTATCTTATGTTGATCTAGTGTGGGTTCAAGCTCATATAAGTGTCCATCTTTTTTGGTGCATCACCTTTTAACCTTCTTAAGATCCCTTCCCCCCCCCCCCCCCCCACCTTATAACCCTTTTCCCTATACAAGAATTATTTTAGGTGAGAATCAAGGAAAATATTTCCTTCTCCAAAGGTTCAACCCCATGATAGGTTACACATAACCTAGGGTTGTCCCAATATTATAGCTCAATTGGAAAGGGCCTGAAGAACCCTCTCCAAGGGTGCAAATTAAGACTATAACATGAGCCATCATGGAAAAATAGTTTATCCATGCAAAGTATGAAGTATGATCAAGAACTAATCTAAAGACTAATCTAAGATGGATATTTATAATGAAAATTTAGCTAGATTGATTTGGTTAAAAAAGGAACGAAAGGAAAGGTATAATAGAGAAGAGATGTTGTTGATCTTCATTCCAAACACCATGACAAAGTTCAAATGTCATCCAAGCATGTACTTAATCAATGTATGACATGAATTATCATAAGCTAAACTCATATCACACATTAGGTAGACATCTAAGGAATGTGGGAAACAATGCAATTAAGAACCAAGTTCACTTTAAATATTTACCCCTATAAGCAAACAACATTAGCCCAAATGAAAAAGAGTAAGAAAATGAAACAAACCTATGAACTTTCAATTAAACTAAAATTTTCACAAGTTAACATCTCTACATTATAATTTAAACACAAAAAACTCATAATAACCATTCAAATCTAGAAGTCATAACAAACAATTGAGAGAGAATTTAGGATAATAAAAGACACAAGCAAATTTGGACAAACTTTGTAGAATTCCTTTATTATATTAATTGCTCAAATATTACAATTGGTTTTTGGATTTAAATAATCTCTCCCTTTTTTACAATTGATAATGCCCCTTTTATATGATATAAATAAGCATGTTAATCAGTCATACCCAATTATAAAAGTATAAGTGTTAGGACAGTTGTCCTATCTGCAAATGCTCTAGAATACACTAGACTTTCCCTAATAGACTGATCTAGAGTCAATGTGTTTTTAAAGTTACACATGCCTTTATAAAAATAATATTCCATTATCAAAATAAACCATTCTTAGATATAGGAATAATATTCTTAATTTAACTAATCTTTGGGAACCTTATGCTACTAAAGTCTCTTGTTACTATGATAAGATCTTCATTACTCTCTGATGTTATTTTGTTTCTCTAATAGGATATTCATTTTGTGATGTTGTTATTCAATTAGATAAAGGTCAACAATTGGTTTCATTAAGATCTCCTTCATTTGATTTTCTAAGCTCTTGTGGTCTTTATCTACCTTTCTTAATTCCTTTTGATGTTTTTGGCTTTACTTTGTCTTTTCTTCAGCCTTTATCTTCCCTTGAACTTTGTTATCCTATTTGAAATGAGAATTCCTATGCTTGAACTAACTATTCAAGGCTTTGATTTTTTCTCAATAGATTAAATAAATTCTTGACTTGGTAGCTCAAGGCTTGTCATTAGCCAACTTGGCATGTAGCTATTGTGTTTCATTTATTCACTACTTCTTGCTTAGTTCTAACTAATTTTAAGGAATTAAACAAGTCAATTATGATGTCCTTATATAACTTGAGTCTATCTTCTTGATTTTAAATAATGGAAGTATCTTATAAAAAAATTTATTATAAGATTCCCTTAATCATTATAGTAGAATCCTCTTGCAAACATGTTCTTTTATGATGGGTTGCTAGTTCTCAATGGCTCAAAATGATCTTGACCAATTGTTTTCCCTTGTGGAATCAATTTTTTAAACTTTTAAAACCCTTTATTTTGTATCTAAAGTCATATATATCTTTTAATCCTTATTTGAGTCAGCCTTTCAATTTTCCATGGATATGGATTTGTTCAAATTGCTCATTAGTGGACTACAATTCAGCCTCTGGGTTAAATTCTATTGTATAGATGATAATTCATCTCCTCTATCTTGATTATGGTGAACACATGGCTGAACTAGGAATCCTATATGTGCTTAGGGATTTTTTAAGGTTTTTATAGTGTTCTAATGGTGATAGTTACCTAAATTTGTATGAGCTTAATTACTTAGATCCCAATTGAACTATGTGTTTATGCCTTTGTATTTCTTGGGACTATATGCTCTTCCACTTAGCACATTATATTAAAATCTTATGTGGCATCTCTATGGCATCCATGTGAAATTTTCATATCATTTTACTCATTCATATTTAAAAATGATTAATTTATTTTAAAAAGTTCCTATTGGGATTATCTTTGCACAAATCAACAT
>JARHVA010002178.1:1832500-1930000 GCA_037957365.1 Torreya grandis | reverse complement strand
CACTTCTAAAACACCAAACATGACACGTAACTCAAGGAAATGAGGTGATGCAAAAGGCTTCATGAAGATGTCTGCAACCTGCTACTGAGTCAGAATGTACTCCAAGATAAGAATGCCATCTTCAATATGATGATTAATGAAGTGCATATGCACCTCAATGTTCTTGGTCCATTGATGCTCAACTATATTATGAGATATACGAATTGAACTCTAGTTGTTATACAAAAGTATAGTGGGTAAATCCTATATAAAGCCAAACTCTGTCAACTATTGATGAAGCCAAATAATTTACTAACTCATTTATAACTATTTCCCTATACTCAACCTCTATAGATAAAAGTGCAATATCCTACTTATTCTTGCATAACCAAGTAATAGGTGAAGAACCAAGATAAAATATGTAGCCACAAGTGGAACACCTATCATCAAGAGAACTTGTCCAATCTGAATCACTATAAAAAATTAACTGAGTATAACCCCTAGTGTAGTGTAATCCAAAATGAGTAGTATCTCATAGATATCACAAAATCCTCTTATCAACCTACCAATGATTATCACGAGGGTCATGTGCAAACCTATATACAAGCCCAACTACAAATGAAATGTTGGGGTGAGTATGGGTCAAATACATAAGACTCCCAACCATCTACCTATACAATGTATGATCACAAAGTGAATTATTACAAGAGGTAGTGAGAATCACTCCAGAATGAAAAAGAGAAGGACTTGGCTTGAAATCAACCATGCCAAAAAATTGAAGTAGATAAAGTGTGTATTTTTGTTGATTCAAATAGATCCTTGTATCTAATTATAAAATATGTAGACTAAGGAAGAAATACAAAAGGCTAATATCTGTTATATTGAATTATGTTGAAAGTGCCTACTGAATAGTTTGAATCTAAGATGAGGAGTTGCTTGTGAGAAACAAATAATCAACATACAAGAATAGAATAATAATGTCTTCCCTAATATGCTGAATATATATTGTGAGATTAAAATGACAATGAATAAATCTAGAAGAGAGAAGAATTGAATCTATCTTCTCATACCAAGATCAAGGGCCTATTTGAGATCACAAAGAGACCTTCTAAGTTGATAAAAAGAGAAGAATTGTAAACAAACCCAACAAGATGTTCTATATAGATTTTATCATGTAAGTCTCCATGTAAGAAAACACTCTTAACATCTATATGATATAGTGGCCAAATCTATGATGCAATAAGATAAAGTACAAAGTGAACATAATCCATGTTGGAAATGGGCACAAAAGTCTTAGAATAGTCAATACATTCAAATTATGAGAGCCCATTTATAACTAGATGTGCCTTATACTTGTCAACAGACCCATCAACTACATACTTAGTGTGGTTAATCCATTTTCACCTAACCAACCTTTTTCATTTAAAAAGAGTGACCAAATCCTAAGTGTGATTCTTCATCAGTGAATAATACTCATCTTTCATTGCATCATCTCACTCTTGTATCCCATGAGCTTGTGAAAAAGAGTATGGATCCCCAAAGAATGCTTGACATAAAAGTATAGTACCTATAAAATATGCACAATGATGTCAAGTAGGTAGAAGATCCTGAATGAAAGGCACTACCTCAAAAAATATAGTATGAGCCCACCTAGGTATAGTGGAAATATCAGTGTGAATAAGATCCTCATCCTCTATAACCTCCTTAGGAATTTCCTAAACTAGATCCTCAAAGAATGAATCCTTAAGAGGAGGTGAATCATCAAAAGAAGAAGAATAAGGCATGTAATAAGATGAAGGGTCATGAGATGTGAAGTGCTCATCAAATTATACATGAGTTCAAAAATGAACATCATGAGTATCAGGATATAAAAAACAATAATCTCTCATGTCTTTGCAATACCCTACAAAGATCAAAGATTTTCTCTTTTTGTCCAATGTTTTTTATTTCAGTGAATTTTAGCTTATATTTTGAGAAAGGAAGAAGAAGAAACTAAATATGGGTATGGTATAAAAACCTATTTGGTTATGCATGCATTGAATTAGATGATTTTAAGTAGATCCTCTTTGGCTTGGGAGGATGACCTAAAAATAAGATAACACTAAAGCAAATGGTTGGTTAGATAGATAACTAGGTGGATTTTCTAGTGTTAGCTAGATCCTAGAAGCAAGAGATTCCTTGAGGGCTATCAATCCATATAATTTAAATAATTGAGTTTAGAAAATAGAAAATAAAGTACTTGTATCAATAATCAAAATCTACTAAAATTTAATACAAGAAATACTTGCTAAATAAATAGATTATAAATGACTAATATAGCGATAAACAAGTCAATACTAATGCTATATAGTTTGGGTGTACTTAAAAAAATAGGTTGGGGGTCTGTGAATAGGAAGACGAAAAGAAAATTATATTTAGTTGAGGGTAGGTGGATGAAAATAGCTTGTTGTTATTTTTCACCACAGTGACCATTAAAGGTTAGTGTGATCATTAACAGTTAAGGTGACCATCAGTGATTGAGGTAAATATCAATGGTTGGATAAATTGTCAATGATCAAGATGACCATCAATAGTTACTATGTTTTAAGTCTGGGTTAATAAAGGTCAGATTAATGAGATCACAAAAGGTAATTTTAGGAGATTGGTTTATACTAAGCTGGTTATGAAATAGAAACAAAGTAATTGATAGATTAAAAATAAATACTTAACTTGTCATAGGTTGGTCAGATGAATGGTTGAAGTGGTTGACTCATTAACAAGTAGAGAAATGGTACTTGGCTATTGACTGAGGGGTAGTGGCAAGTTGTCTCTCTAATGTGATGGTTGGATCAATAGATTACTAAAAGAAATGACCTATAAGGAAGGCTCTAGATGTAAAATCTCTTGAATTCATGGATGGATCCTTTTTAACATCATTATCCTCTCTTCTTATAAGCAAGGAAGAAGAGGTGCAATAAGATGTTAACAAGGGGTCAAACTTGTTGTCTATTTTTTACTTTTTCATGCATGGTCTCACATGATAATTAGAAATTATAATTATAAAAAAATCAAGTCAAAATTGAAGGGTTAGTTAAGGTGGTTTAGATGGTGGAACTTGACCGTTGATGGTCATGGTGATCATCGGTGGTCACCCTGACCATTAGTGGTTAGGGGTCAAAGGCAGGGTTGGTTAAAAGGTTGGTTCTAACCAAAAATCTAATTGACTTAGGTGAGGTTGGCTAGGTTTAGTTAGGGGTCAAAAAGGTCAAGGTTAGGGCCAAGGGGGTCCTAAGGTGGTCCAGGATAATTGTGACATTCAGAACCATCATGTGTGAATTTTTGGTGTCTACATTTTGCCCCTTTTTTATGGCCTGAATCAATAAGATATAAAACAAAAATGGATTACAGGTCAAAGGTCAGGTTATCCTGAGTATGGGAGGAGGTGTTCCCCCTCAAATTTTGAGTCGATAAGGTAAAACAAAATTGAGTGTGAGTTTGATAAAGTGGATGAAGGTGATGATGAAGGTGGACATCATGAAGGTGGGTGATAGGTTGGGCACTTGAAGCATAAATGTGTGATTAAGTGTGATAAAAGGTGTGATAGCCAAGATCATGCATAGACTATGTTACCATAGTTATAAAAAAGGTTGATGTTAGAAGGATAAATGACAAGTGGATCATGTGATTGTATTTAGGCATGATGACTAGGTGCACTTGTAAACACAAATATCCTATACAAGGTATATGATTTCATGGGTATCCAAAGTAGGAAGTGCTCCCAAGGAAAATGCAAATTGGTCAAATGTTATGGGTATTCGAGGTAAGAAGTGCTCTTGAGAAGATACAAATGGGTCAGGTATGCATGAGGTGGTGCAAGTACAAAAAGTGGTTAACATGGAAATTATTGTTGTTATGGTCAAAGGACTAGGCACAAGTCATCACAAAATGCATGCTAGGTTGGGCCAAAATGGACCAATGATGAGGTTGTTATCAAGGTGGGTGAGTAGGTAGTTTGATTTGGTCCTATTTTAAAAAGTTTAGGTGAAGAGGAAAAGGTAAAAAGATAAACCCTTGATAGTCAATGGTCAGGGTTGAATAAGTGACAGTCGGTGGTCACCCTGACTATCAACATTCAGGGGCAAACCCTAAAAGTCTAGCAGTCAAAAGAAAAAAAGTGAGTTATTTGGACTCATTTGAAATTTTGAATAGTGGTAGCAAGAGTTGGTGCATTTATGGCATTTTATGATTATTTTGCTGATGGTCAATTCTAGTGATTGGTAGTTTACTAAGTTGGATACATAGACTGAGTAAACTAGTGAAGATGCAGGGTGGGCATGGACATGGATGAGGATAGGTAGTGGGTCCCTAGAGTCCTCCTTGATGATGGCTAATGAATGATGTAGGGGTTGCTTGTAATTGATAAAATAGATGACAATTTGTATTGCATGGTGGTTTTCTATTTGCATGATATGGTATGATTGTGTGTAGTTGTTGTTTTGATTGACTTAGGGTGTTAGGGTTTTGAGTAGTTTTGGTTAAATTTATAGGTGAATTTAAAAATTAGTTAGGGTAGGGTAGATAAGGTAAGGTAATGGTCAAGTATATGTTAGTTTTTAGCTATTGGTTGGTGTTTAGATAAGAGTTTATGGGGGAGGGTTTGGGTATTACAATCATCATTAGTGGTCATAATTGACCATCAATGGTCGATGATCATTGGTAGTAACTATGACCATCGAAGGTCAACTAGGTTAGGGGTTGGTTTTCAAAATTGAATGTTGTAAAATTGAAGATTTTGATATTTTGAAGATTTTTAAAGTTTTAGATTTTGATAGTTTGAATGTTGTGGTTAGTGGTTAAGGATTTAGGTTAACATTTTAAGGGTAGCAGTTAATGGTTGATGGTTTATAGATAATAGTTAAGATTGGGGCTAGGTGTACTAGGCAAAGAGGGTGAATGTGTAGGTTTTGAGATAGGATAGGTTAGATGCTTATTAGTTGAATAGAGGGTGAGGTAGGTGTGATAGGTAGAGTTCGTAGGCAAAAAAAATAGTATAGGGAACTAAGTTTATTGGATATCAAACATTATAGGTGTGGGACTAGATCTAGATATAGGATTGGGTACCTCTCATCTTTATGGAGATCCACCAAGGGATGATCCCCATGGATTGAGCACATATGGAGGAGGTTGGTCTCAAAGTAATGTGAGACTACCAACAGGTGCCATGATATGCAGTGATGATCATGGACCTCATCGAGAGATGGGATCTGGCCATAAATACCTTCCTACTACCCATTAGTGAGATTACTATCCTACTAGAGGATGTACATAGGATCACATAATTACCCCTTTAAGGTAATCTTATATATCACATTGAGTGGAAGGAGTAGGAGGAGTTATTAGAGGTGATGTATGGAGATGACCATGATCATGTTAGGTAGAATGCTAGGGGTTTCAAATACTCTACACTCTATCAGAGGGCAAGGGGTGAGAGGAGAATGATGACTATGATGATGATGGTAGTTTTGTGTTTTGCCCTTCCAGATTCAAATAATGGGAGGTTTCCCTATCTACTGCTAGGGGTATTAGTTGAGATGTTACTAAGATACACAACGTTTGGATGGGTACCTATGTTATTTATCCAAATATATAAGGAATTATGGGGATTTAAAGATCATAAGAGGTACGGTATTAGCAGTGGGCTTGTCCTACACTACTAGGATTATAAGTACATTTGAATGTTGAGGCCAATGGGGCTGCCATGGGTAGGGTATGCTCAAATAGATATTTTGGTTAGTTTCATGTGATGGAGAGATGACTTTTCTACTTCAGGTGTAAGAGGAGGAACTCATGATGTAGATTGGTTCAAGGGTGCACTAGATGCATTGGTGATTGATGATGCTACCTAGATGCCATATGTTAGGTTTCTAAAGTGGGCTAGTTAAAGGAGGTAGACTTTATCCCTATAGAGTTAGAAGTGGATCTTTGGTAGGAGGGATGGGGAGGTAGAGATCATCTCATTCAATAGGGTGTAGAGATAATTTGGCTTATTATAGGGTATCTTGGGTCCATTTCCCAGATATAGGTGAGAAGATGTAGAGATAATACTACTTGAGCCACATCCAGTCCTTGCTAGATCACAAGGAGTTACCAATGAGGCCAATAATTGATGATATAAGTTTTGTAGATAGTTACCCTGCATGGTACTAAGCTCTATATATGGTAGTCAATTTTGGTAGAGATGATGGTGGCAAGAGGTAGATAGATGTGGACCCAACTGGGAGAGGAGACCAAAGGGCACAAGTAAAGGGGGATACCCTAGATACACAAGTAGGAGTGGTGATAGCCATTACATAGGCATAGATTATAATTTTATAGTGTTAGTTGATAACTTTACAGGGTTAGGTGGCTATAGTTATGAGTGAGAGGGATCAGGCAAGAGCTTCACTAGCATTGGTTACCTAGGAGAGAGACTCTTCAGAATAGAGAGGAGGAGATAGAACACCTATAGGACCATCAGGCACTATCCCCATGGCATGGTACCTAGCCACAATGGAGGAGTTACACTACTATGAGGTTATAGTCTTGAGATGATGTCCTGATGAGCCTCGATGGGGTGAGTATAGAGCTAGTTTGGTATGTGATGCTAGTGTAGTGATACCAGGTCAGTGGGCTATTTCCATAGGTAGATCAATAGGTACTTTAAAGGGATAAGAACCAAGACCTAGTGGTGTTCTAGGAGATAGTGGTACCCTAGGGGCATAGTTATGACATGGTTTATGACATACTATATATTTTTGTATATCATTTTGATACCAACCTATGAGCCAATGTGGTGAGATGTACATTTTGAGAGAGAGATATGTATATTATTATACACATTATGATGTTAAACTTACAATTTATATATATGATCCTTGTTTATTGCTTATGGTTTATGCTGTGCTTTGATGTTAAGAGATGATGTTATATTGATCACTGATGATGTTATATTGATTATGTTTATGTTATGGATATAGGATACTGATGTAAACTCACCTAGCTAGGCATGTGATGGATTTTATTTATGTTGATGATGATGCTTATGTTATTTATGGTTATGATGATGATATTTTATGCTAAAAGTTAATAAGTATATGCTTTCTTATTTGGATTTAGACATGTGGTGTAAATGGTTGATTGACTTATTGTTCGTGGATGTTATGATTTTGACATGAAGATGGATATGCTAATGATGTATTTTTTTGTTCATGATAGATGTTGATATGATGTTATGATTTTGGTTATTGTTACTTTACTTAAGGTAAACATATGAGGTAGGTTAATTAACAACACTAGATTTGAGAATAAAGAATGTAACCAAGAGACAAACATCTTAGTGAATATATCAACTAGTTACAAGAGGATAAGAAGAGGGAATGATGATTATTATTTGACAAGGACTAAAAAAAACTAAAGTTGGATTGGCTTAAGGAATATAAGCCCTTTGAATTCTTTGAATTAGCATTCATTAGTTGGTTAAAAAGGTGTCTTGATCACACAATGTCAAGTAAGCTCAAAATCCCTTGCTTGCTAGTGTATAAAGGGGAGATGGGTGAAAATGGAACCTTCTTGTGAGATGAGCATGCTTATTCTAGAGGCTAACAAAAAGTTAGTATATATAATACTATGTCATACGAAGTGTAGACTGATCAATGTAGGAAATCTACTCATGAGAGTCGATTACAACTTTCAAAATTATTTTGATTATGAGAGTTGCTTATGGCTTTCAAAACTATTTTGATTTTTCTATTTATTGATAATGGGTCTATTGATTATTTCTTTGTTTCTTTAAGGAAGCTGATTGATGCAAGAAGCTTCCAATAAATTGCTATGCTTTTGACAAATGCCTCACTCAACCATATTTCAAGGGAGTGCTCTAAGTTTGTATGCTTTTTTTCATGCTTTTGATAGATATCCTTTAAGGGAGTATTCCACCTTACTTTGAGAAAATTTTGAGTATGTTTTTGTAGTTGTTGTCCTTCAAGGGAATAATCTATGAATGCAAGGAATGACCCATGATTACTATTGGTTATGAATTTGTTTTTGCTTGACATAGACTTGATGATATAGGCTTAAGGGTTCAACTTTATGAAGGCAAAACTAAAAAAACTAGAAGGTTGATGAGGTATAAAGAGGTTTTAGGTGACAATGACCATGTGAATCCATCCTTGTGAAAAGGGGTAGAAAGTACCATGAGAATCATGCCATGAGTAGAGCCATGCTACCCATTGTTCAATATTAGGCTATGATTGTGATGGATAATCACATGATTTAGTTTTAATTAGTTTCCCCTAAAATATAGAGATAAATGTGGTTTGAAATCAAGGGATGAGCTTAAATTAAACAAAAGGTGAGCTTGATCGTCCTTAAAAAATTAAAGATGTAGACACGAAGTATTGATGGGCTTAGGTTCTAGGTTGATTTCAAGAGGGGACAACCGGTAAGCACCTAATCTATACTTATGGGTTATGATATAAGGTTCAAGCCAATTGAAAGCAAACTTACCATGCTTGTTTTTATCCATATTTATCACATGTTTATTTTCCTTTACGACAAGATATCTAATGTTGAATTATTACACTTTAAGGTATTTATTAGGCATGTTTGATGTGATCTTGATAAACATGAAGATGGGTGAAGGTGGCTAAGCAATGCTCATCAAGTAACTCAAGCCAGGCTAAATGGTGTTGATGATAATCATCTTTAGAAATGAGATCCTTCAAAGACATGCAACGAGATGGGATTTGGACTTCCAAAGGTAAGACAACCTCCACTCCAAACACAAAATATAATGGGGTATCACCCATATGGGTTTGAATGATAGTATGATACACCCATAAGGTAAAGGGGATGTGTAAATACCAATCTTGACTAGATGTATTGACCATTTTAGTGAGCATGTTATTGAGATTTTTGTTAGAGGTTTATACTTGTCCATTCACTTGAGGGTGATAGGGTGAGGAGAAACTTAACTTGATCTGAAATTCATCACAAATACCCTAGACTTGTTTGTTCTTAAAATATTTTCCATTACCAGTGATAATTTTGGGAGGAACACTGAAATGACAAATGATGTGAAGGTTGATAAAGTTGACAATATTTTCCACTTTGGTTGAGACTAAAGGAATAGCCTATACCCATTTGATAAAATACTTAGTCATGGTGATGATAGAATTGTGTTTCTATAATTAATGGGAATTAATTTCACCAATAAGGTCTAGACCCCATTGTGAGAAGGGCTGAAAATTAGTGGATATGTAAAGACTATGGCTAGGTGTGTGATGTAAATTGGTGTGTTATTGACACTTAACACACTTTTTCACATAATCAAAATAGTCTTGGTTAATGGTAGGCTAATAATAGCCAAGGTGAAGGATGCACTTAACCATGGTGAGGCCACTAAAGTGTCCCCCATAGATCCCATCATGTGTTTCCTTGATAGCGTGAGAGGCTTCATGACTATGTAGACAATGAAAAAGGAGACAATCAAAGCCACATTTATAAATAATTCCCCCCATAATGGTGTAATGTGAGGTACTTTGAATAAATTCTATTTGATCATTTTGGGAAAGACCAAAAGGAATGATGGAAAGATTAAGATAGTCGAAGGTCTACTGATTCTCAAGGTCAGGTTGGGTCTCTTCCACATTGAAGATGGTGGGAGAATCTGGTTTGACATAAGAAGGCTAGGTAAGTCTATGGATAATAATAAATATATTATAGTTAGAGGGTGAAGATGGGATATGAGAGGCAAGGGAAGCCATAGTGTTGATAAACTTGTTGGTAGATCATGGGGTTGATTGGATGTGGTAGTGTTTAAATGACATTAAGAGTTCATCAACTAGTTATTTGTACTATTGCAAAACATCATTTTTATATTGAGAAAATCCATTTATTTGATTGACCACAAGTTTGGAGTCACCAAAGATGTTGATCATTTTGACTTTTAAGGCTAAAGAATTCTAAAGGCCTATCACCAGAGCTTCATACTCAACCATATTTTTGGTACACTTAAAGTCAAGTTTGAAAGACAAAGGATGAGGTTCACCATCAAAGGGAATAAAGATAATGATAGTTCCTCCACCATGTTGACACTTTGATCCATCAAAGAACATGGTGACTTGATAAGTGAAGTTTGACTAAGAGAGGGTCATAATGAAATCATCAGGAAACTCAAGAGGAGGAGGTTGGTTGTCTGCTAGTGGTGCTTTGGCCAATTGTTTGGTAATGACTTTCCCTTTAATTAAATTTTTCTAAAGTAAATCAAGGTCAAAATTTTCTAAAATCATGAGCCACATAAACATTCATTGGTTTTGGTATGGCTTGGAGTGCATATACGTGAGTGGGTTAGTCTTTTTTATGACATAGGTTTTGTGGTTAATAACGTAATGGAGAAGTTTAGTGGTCACAAAGACTAAAGCTAAGCAAAGTTTCTTGGTATGGGTGTATCGAGTCTTATACTCTACAAGCATGTGATTGATGTAGTAGATGACTTGTTATTTGTGTTATTCATCCTAATGAGAAAGCATTTCCCCTAGGGAGTGGTTGATGGTGGAGATATAAAGGTGGAAAGGTTGGTTGTCCTTAGGAGGGGTGAGGACATGTGGATATAAAAGGTAATTTTTGAGTGAATCAAAGGCCTTTTAACATCATCAATCCAATTAAAATATATATCCTTCTTCAAAAGGTGATTGAGTTATTGGCATTAGTCCAAAAGTTTGGAGATATAGAGATGAATGGATTGGAGCTTCCCCTATAAACTATAGAGTTGTTTGAGGTTGACTAGAGGAAACATGTCAAGGATCACGTTGATTTTGGTAGGATCAACTTCAATTCCCCAAAGGGAAATGATAAAGCCAAGGAGATTTCCTAATAAGACCCAAAAAATGCACTTCTTGGGGTTAAGGTAGACATGGTAATGGATGAGGTACTCAAAGATAATCTTGAAAATGGTCTAATAATCCTTTTGATATTTGGATTTCCCAAAGAGGTCATCCACATAGTCTTCGATAATCTTGTGGATAAGGATATGGAAGATGTAGGTCATAAAACTTTAGTAGGTTGCACCAATGTTATTTAGTTTTAAAGGCATGAAACTATAACAGAAGGTTCCCCATGGGGTGATAAAGGTAGTTTTATGCTGATCTTTAGGGGTGATTAAGATCTGATTATAACCCAAAAATCCATCCATGAGAGATAACATCTCATGGTCAGCTATAAGATCAACTAGATAATCGATGCTTGGTAGAGGAAAGTAATTTTTGGAGTAAGTGAGGTTGAGGTCATTAAAGTACACACAAATTCATACTCCCCCTGTGGCTTTGGTGATAGGCATGAAATTTGAGACCCATTGGGCATAGTCAATTAGTTAAATGAAATTAATAGATAGGAGACATTGAAGCTCTTATTTGATAAGAAGGGTTATGTAAGGGTGCATTCATCAAATTTTATACTTAACGGGATTGGAATCATGGTTGGTGACTATGCTATGGGTGGAAATAGTAGGGTTAGTTCTTGGCATGTCACTATATGACCAAGCAAATACCATGCTATGGTTTTGGAAGAAAGAGGGAAAGTCTTGAAGTTCCTTAGGATTTAATGATTAGCCGATTTTGACAATGTAGGGATTGTCTAGAGTGCCCAAGTTGATATCCATGGTGGATTCATTCAACATGATTGAGGTCTCTGGAGGAAGGGATTTATGGATGGAATAATTTGGTACACCAACATAAGTGAGAATGGAATCATCATCCTAGCACTGAATGGTGTTAATGGTAGGAGAGTCATCTCCTATCATCTCAGGATGGGTCATAAGGATGGTTACAATCACCCTTTCCTTTTGATAAGTTAGGTGTCTGAGGATGATCATGTTGATGAAATTTTTTTTAGGGGGGATGATGTCATCCTCCTCACACTTAGGTGGATAAAAATTTGGTGAGGAAGGGATGTCTTCCTCAACAATGGTGGTGGTAGGTGGTTTAGTTTTCTTCTTGTTAGGTAGAATGAAATTGAGGTCATGTTTCTCATGAGGCTTTTTGGTTTCAATAGAAATCAACTCCTATGGCTTATGCTCATATTATCTAAAGACCAAATGCTTTCTAAGTGCACCTATAGAGGTATGTCTTGGCAAAGTCTATATTTTTCAAATAAGAGAAGCTAGAGGCGAATGGTCGAGGCAAAGAGGAGGTGCTAGAAGTGTCAAGTGGTTTATCAAGTCCTCCAAAGATGAAATGGGTTTGATAGTTTGAAGGTCCAAAGGGAAAAATGGCTCTGATATTAGAGTCATACCCACATTAGTAGTCAATTTTCCCATACATTTGGGGAGTAGGGAAAGCATCAAGGGCGAGGAGGTGATATTCCCCTAGTGAAAGATGTTAGAATGTGGATTCTAAGTGGTATGTGGTGGAGATTTGGTCTAAAGGGATGAATGAGATAGTAGATGCCATATTGGTAAAAGAAGATATGGGTTCATCCTTCATGGTTGAGGGATTGTCAATGATCAATGAGGGTATGCTATATGGAGGTAAGAGGAAATCATTGTTGATAAGTCCTATTGTATGAAAAAAGGGGCTTGGGTCAGCTTGTATAGTGATAACCTAACCTTCATGCTCAAATTTAAAGCAATGATGAATGGTAGAGGGGACACAACCCATGGAGTGGATCCATGGTCATCCCAACAAAACATTATATTGTAATTTTCCTTTCACTACATAGAAAAGATATGGAATAATATGAGGTCCTAAATAGATATAGAGAAAAATAGTTCCCAAAGTAGTGGCCATGGTGTCATTGAAGGATTAAAGGATGGATGAGGTTGCAGACATGACATTATCTAATAGTTTGAGTTGATATTAAGCATGGGAGGAGATGATATTGATGCTAGATCCCCCATCAATCATGACCCATTTGATGTGGGTTTGGTTTATGTAGGTAGTAATAAAGAGAGGGGAATCTAGGTCATCCAGATGAATAGAAGGTAATTCTGAATCCTTGTTGGTGATAAGGTTAGAAATTTGGAGAGTGCTAAAAAAGGTTGCCATAGGTTAAGGTTGGACCTCTATTGACTAAAATTCATATATCATTACTTGGTGATGATGAGGTGAAGTATAAATTAATTCATATAGGCTTATATTCACTGGGGTTTGGTGAATTTATTTGAGAACCACTCTCTTGATTGATTCAAAGGGGTTAGATTGGGAGGTACCAAAGATAGATACATTGGGTTTTGTTAAAGGTGAAGGTGCTTGATTTTGATTGGGTTTGGAGGTGGAAGATGGGTACATCCATGGGATGGACACTTTATCTTTCCACTTATATTTTTGATAAGCATGTGATCATGTGACCACATGGATAGTATGGATAGAGGGGAGAGTCAGGGTAGGAGATTGGTCTGGTTCCTTGTCATTCTAAGGTGAGAGTGGGGGAATAGGTAGGCATTGGGTAGTGGTTTTTATTTGTTGGATTGAGGGTAGGCTTGTGGGAGGTTCATCTATTAATAGATCATCTTCATCATAGAGCTACTGAATTATGGTTTGGATAGATTTGTAGTTCTCTGTGTCATGATCTAGTGTCCTATGATAGAAACACACTTGGTATTCATTGTACCAGATGGGTTTTGGACCAAGAGGGTTGAATGGCCTAATGAGAGGTAAGGTCAAGAAATAAGCTTGCAATAACTTTTGAAAAATGGTCAATTAGGATTCAACTAAAGGTAAAGAGGGCTTAGTCATTTTGGACTTAGTTGGCAAAGTGGAAATATTTTTGGAAATGAGCTTGGTGATAGAAGGTTTAGGTAAGGTGGTGTTATTAGTTGATGGTTTTAGTTTTGGTAAGGAAGAATTTGATACATTAGAGGTGGGAGGTTTTAGGGTAGGTAGTTTGGTCATTTATGGCTTGATGGAGATGGGTGTATTAGAAAGCAAGTGTGATGGTATAACCAATAGTGGTGGTTGAGTTTTGGTTGAGACAATTAGCTTCCTAATTTAAGTGGAGGAATGAGGCTGCAAGATAGAGGGCAAGGTCAAAGGAGGTATAAGTTTGGCCCTCTATCCTTTTTATAACTATACTCCCTTGGTTGATTTGGTTTGGTGTTTGGCTGTCAGGTCTGGTGAGGTGAGCTCTAGTTTCAAGGATGAGTGGTTAAAGCTTAGTGTGGAAAAATACCAAGGGTTTTAAATGGTTTGGTTGGTTTATTTCGAGAGGATGATTTGGTTGTTTAAGATTTGGTTGCATCAGATGGTTGAGAAATAGTTAGGTTGGTAGAGGTTTTTATTGGTTTGGTTGATAAGATAGAGTGTTGGATAATAGAAGTAGTGGGCTAGTTCATCAAAGTGGTGGGTGGAGGATTATATTTGGTGTTAAAAGGGAGCCCCAGTCATTCCCAAAAGGTGGCTCAATCTATGTTAGGTTTGGAGACAAATTCCAACCTCTGAACTAATCTAGAGAATGGTTTAAAGATTAGTTTTATTCCTTGGATAGTGGGATCAAAAGATAAACTTATAGGTTGAGAAAGGGGAATCCTTTTTCTCAATCAAAAGATGTAAGGTGTGGATGGGTGAATCATTTGTAAGAGGTGTAGGTGTGGTGGCTTCCTCTTTGGGAATGATCTCTAAAGGGTAAGTAAATTGTTTGATATTTGAGGGAGAAGGTAAAATGGTGATGGTTGCTTGCTTGGGTATGTCACTTGAAGGAAAACTTGACAACTCGACTACCTCAATAAGTGGAGGAGATGAAAAAGTTACTCCCTTAGTTTGGGCCTCAAAAAGAGGAGAAGGTAACTCCTCTACCTCAATAAGTGGAGAGGATAAATAATAGGTAGATTGAGTGGTAGGTTTTTCAATAATGAATGTGTCAAGAACCATGTTGATGGTATGGGTATCATGAAAACACTTAGCTTTGTTGCTCTCATTTTTGATAGGTACATTATTGGGAAAATATTTCCTAAAAATATCAAGGTCTTGCTTCAGAGGTACATTGGGGTTGTCTAGCACAAGATCTCCCTTGTCAATGAGGGATAAAACAATGCTTTTGAAGGTATTGTACCTAATAATGTTATGCCCCACAAGTCGATGAAAAGCAAATAGGTCATTCTCATTATACTAGCTAGGCATAGGATAAGAAAAATCAAATTATTGAGGAGGCTTGATAAGAGAAAGTTGTATGATATTAGATTTCAATAGCTTCTCTAAGATTGAATTGTAAGATTCTCCACGTGGAGTAAATTGCTTTTTATTATTTCAATTTTGGTTCCTTATGTTTTATTTTTAGGAGATAGAGGAGTTTGGTTGATTGATAGATGGTGGAGGAGTAGTCTTAAGGATAAATACATTCACAATTCCCTTAATTTTGGCATTAGTATTGGTTTGGTTTCTTGGTTTAAAGGAGGAAGCCTCTTTGGTTTAGTAGGTAGATTTTTTGTTTTTCAACTTTAGCTTTCCTTTATTAATGGCTCTATTTTATAGCTTGTGCACCATGGTAAAAGTTTCATCAAAGGTTCTAAAACTATGAACATGTAATGTAGAAGAGATGTGCTTGGTACATGCCTGAGCAAATTTTTTTATCAGTTTGAGTTGGGGTAAAGAGAAAGAAAGTTGATTGATTAGGATCCTCCAATGGGATATAAAATCAACAATAGATTCATCATCAAATTTTTGGATAGAGTAAAGGTTAGTGATGAAAAATCTCTTGGAGATGTTTATTAAAAAGTGATCCAAGAAGGTTTGGGCCAACTGGGTGAAGGATAAGAAAGGGTTTTTTGTTATGGGACTATAGCAATCCAATGTTTGATCGGACAAGGACATGGGGAAGGTATGAAGAAAGAGGGCATCATTATAGGAAATCAAATAACATGCATGCCTAAATGCCTTAAAGTGTTTTTGGGGATCCTCCTTGCTCTATAATTTGGAAAAATTGGGAAGTTTCCATTGAGGAGGATATGGTCTTATAGGGATAGATGAATGGATGGTTTCATTATAGATTTGGTCATACAATAAGATGTTATGAGAACCTGAGATAGATGACTCTAAAATGGTCATTTTATCCATGATAATTTTCGTTAGATATATTTGGGGTTGTGTCCCTAAAAATTTGTGAGGTTCATACTATTATGGTGGTTTTGTAATATATTGATAGTTGATGGGAGGTTGAGAAGCTGCCACATATTAATATGTGGACACAAGTGGTTAGGTGGAAGCTATGTAAGGGTAGGTGGATGTGGATGGTTGGGTAATAGGTAGAGGTACATGCCCTTGTGGGTTATGGATGTAATTTGGGTTTGGTATAATAGGCACCTATTGGGTAGAAGTGGTGGTTAGGTTGGTGATCAAAGGAAGGGTAATGACCTTTGTATTGATTGGTGGTGGGTAGAAGGTATAGACACCATAATATTTTGAACTGGGGTAGTGGTTAGTGGATTGGATTTAATCAAAGGAAGGTTGGGAATATTAGTGGTAGGTACTCCCATGGTGCGGGGAGTATAGGTGGCTAGTGGTTGGGTTGATCCTAAGGTAGAGGAGTTATTGGTGGGGGTGGAAGGTATAAGGGTGTTTGTAGGTTGGATAGGTTGATTTTTCATAGTAATGTCAAAGGGATTATTGGTAGGTGAATAATCTTGGGTATTCAATGGTTGGGTGGTGATTGTGGTGATATAAATGTTTCTCATGAGGTGGGAAGGCATGCCATAAGGTAGATCCACAGGTAGAACTAAAGCAGGGGCATGGTGAGGCATAGTGTTAAGATAATGATGAAGGGCCATAGAGTTGTTATCTAAGAAGGTGGAAAAGTTATTATATCCTTGGGGAACATCTCGAGGGAAAGGACTTCTCAAAATATGAAGAGATTTTTCTAGTTCAAAAACATACTCCATGGGTGAGGAGGTAGGTGAGGTTGATTGGTTTGGTGATGGGTTTTATTCTACTAGGTTCCTTCACTGTTGGTAAATTAGAACCATACAAAATAAGGGAAAGAGAATATAAAAACAATGTCACCAATCAAAAAGAGAGAAGAAAATAAATGAGCAATAAAAACAATCACACACTAAAAATTATGTTAATCCTTAAAGTTCTTTTTAGTCTCTCTTTTAGATTATGACTTAAGCTTTCAAGAAATTATGTCTTGGGATGATAGAATAGGTAGTAAAAAAGAAATATATGGATGGTTTTAGGTTGTGTTTAGGCTCTCAAAAGGATCTATATTGGAAAACAATACATGTCTTGGTATTGGGGCCTACCCCTTCACTTCATACACCATAGTAATAAGGGTATCGGGTGCTTAGCCAATATCTAGTTTATACTCAACCAAAGACCTGAGTTGGTTCTCCCCTTGGTAGTGACTTATAAGTAGGATTGATAGGAAAAGGGTAAGGTGATTTCTAGGTGATGAAATCTTATTTGGGCCTTATCTCAAGTTGTTTGATATTTGGTTGATGTAGGTGGTTTGGTTTAGTATGTTCAACAAAAGTGATGCTACGATCGAATTAATTTGCTTTAATTTAACTAAGTGAGATAAATTTTCAAGAAATCAATGTATGTAGTTGATTTTAAACCAAAAATAAATTTCAATTTCATTTATGAGCATAAAATAGGGAGAATAGAATATAGATGAAAACAAATGAAACCCAAGTAAAGACTCAAGTCCCACCGGGTATGCTAGAATGTTTTAGTGAATTTTAGCTTATATTTTGATAAAGGAAGAAGAATAAACTAAATATGGGTATGGTATAAAAATTTATATGGTTGTGTAAAAATTGATTTAGATGATTGTGAAGAACTCCTCTTTGGATTGGGAGGATGACCTAAAAATAAGACAACACTAAAGCAAATAGTTGGTTAGATAGGATTGCTTAGAGCTAGCTAGATCCTAAAAGCAAGAGGTTCCTCAGGGGCTATCAATCCACATGTTTTAAATAATTAAGTTTAGAAAATATAAGATAAATTACTTGCATCAATAATCAAAAGCTACTAAAATTGAATACAAGAAATTCTTGCTAAATAAATAAACTAGAAATGACTAATATAGTAATAAATGAGTCAATATTAATGTTAAATAGTTTAGGTGTACTTCAAAAAATAGGTTGGGGGTATGTGAATAGGCAGATGAAAAGAAAATTGGATTTGGTTGAGGGTAGGTGGATGAAAATAGCTTGTTATTATATTATACCACAATGACCATTGGTGGTTGGTGTTGTAGACACCTAAAATTGGTCACTGATAACCTCCAACCTCCAACCAGGATTTTGACCATTTTATACCTAAAATGCATAATTTGGCCTAAAAACACTAAAGCACATTAAAAGTTTTGAACTTGATATAGTCAAGTGCTGATTCTAGCTAGAGTATCATTAAATGGGGTAGTGCAATTTATGGGCCAGCTAACTTTGATAAATTCATTTTGAGTCAAAATGCTAATTTTTCACCTGGGTGCTCTAGATTGCTCTTTCCTATCAAATATCTTACACAAGACACATGCTTTTGTTATTTTATGTTGATAACATCTTAAATGGGATAATAGATCCAACACATTTGACATTGACTTCCAACTCTAATCCAGTCAAATTTTGGACCATTAACAAGGAATTCTGATCAATTTGAGTAATTTGTGCACAAAGTGCTTAATCATGCTTAAGAGATAATTAAACCAAATCAACGATTAATTAAGAATTCTATGGAAACTTGTTGAAAACTTATTTTCAAAAATGAATATTGAATATCTGCATCATCAGGTGACCTCATTTCTTGGAAAGACATCCCTAGGCCATTAATGCAACAAATATCAAGATTCATGCCTCCCATGCCTCATTAAATCCCTCCATGCCTCTTAATTGCTACTCTATGAACTTCTTTATCAATTTTAATTGCATAATTGGATTAATCCTTAACCACACATCTTAATATTGAGATGGATGGTCTAGGTTAATTCTAGCCATTTATAAAAAATCTATAAATAGAGAGGCCATGAACATAATTTATATGCTATTTTGGTGTAATGTTATTATGCTCAAATATCTTCAAGAAACACATGATTATGAAAAGTTATAATGTAGAATTGATTACAAAGCTTCATGAAACTAGTGTTACCATGCCAAATTGATTTCAAGCCAAGCCAAGTCACAAGCCAAAGGTGCCAAGGAGAGATGGAGGTAGCCAAGGACTTCATGAGCATAAAGTTGATCAATCCACTATTACAAAGGCATTTCGAGCATCCAAGGAAGATGAAGAAATTTTAATTGTTTTTCCTTACTTTTTAATTGTGTTTGTCATTTGTTTTTATTACTAAGCTCACCCTAGTAACTAGGCATGAAGATGTTAGCTTAAAGTGTTTTTGATTTGGTTTCATTCACTAACACAATATGAATCTCCTATTCTTAGTCAAATTCCTAGTTCACAAGTGTGACCATTAGTATTTGAGGTAACCATAAATGGTTGGATAGACTGTTAGCAATCAAAATAACTATCGACGGTTACTATGTATTGGGTCTAGGTTGATAAAGGTCAGATTGATAGGATCATAAAAGGTAATTATAGGAGATTGGTTTGTACTAGGCTGATTCTGAAATGGAAACAAAGTAATTGATAGATTGAAAACAAATATTTAACTTGCTGAAGATTGGTCGAATGTATCAGAGTTGTTACCAGAATCTGGATAATACGAGTGCAATGGAGATGTGATCACACAAGTTGAAGCAAGTGCACACCACATAGATACTAAAGAAATTTAAAATTAACACAATAAGATAAATTTCACAAGACAAAATGGAGAAAACCAAAATCTGATTAACATGAGATGGCCAAAGTGAGGACTACAAATAAGAGAGTATGTAACTCCTCCACAAAAGGTGGACAAGGTACCCCAAGAATAGACTGTAACTCCTCCATGAAAGGTGGTGACAAGGTGCTAAGAATAGAGAAGTAACTCCCATCAAGGGAGTTACTTATGACACCTATGACACATCTATGACACACACCTCCACATAAGCTAGCTTATCCCACAAATGTAAGAAAACTCCATGTATGCACAAGAAATACAATTTCCTTAATTAATAAATAGGGAAAAATAAAAACCTACACTAATACCCCCCCATAAGTGTAGCTTAGGTCGGTAGTGTGGAAATATAAAATGGGTCCCGAGAACTAGGCCTGATGAGGTACCCATGTACAAATGCAATCTCCCATAAGATAGAGAAAAAGAGAAAACCTGTAGGAAAAACTCCCCCCCAAAAGAGAGACATAAAAGAAAGAAGAGGCTAGAAGGCCCCCCATGAAGATGATGCTACTATAGATTTAGACTGCACCCCAAGAAGAGCTCATAGATCAATGAACTTGCTCTCAGTGAAAGGTTTAGTGAAGATGTCTGCAACTTGCTCTAAAGACTAGAAAAATATCAAGTCAATCACCTGACTATGAATAAGCTCCTGAATGAAATGCATGTGAATATCTATGTGCTTGGTCTGCTGGTGTTGAACTGGATTCCTACAAATCTGAATGGTACTTTGGTTGTCATAATAAATGATGGTGGGCTGCCTGATAAGAATGCCAAACTCAAAAAGAATTCCTTGAAGTTAAATAGCCTCAGTAGCTGCATTAATAGCTCCCTTGTACTCTAGCTCTATGGATGATATAGCAATAGCATTCTGCTTCTTGCTAGACCAACTGATAGGACCAAAACCTAGAGAGAAACTATAACCAGAAGTGGACTTGCAAGTTTGTGAATCACTAGCCCAGTCTGAATCTATATATCTAACCAAGTCAACATCTATGCCAAATCTGTAATGAATCTCATATCTATGTGAACCCTGTATGTAATGCAAGATCCTCTTAGATGCTTTCCAATGCAGCTCATGAGGTTCCTACATGAATTTGGAGACAAGTCCCATTATATATGATATGTCGGGCCTGGTGTGAGTCAAGTAGATGAGACTACCAACAGGTTGTTGATATCGAGTAGCATCAACCAATGGTGAAGAACAATAAGCCTAAAGCTTGACTCCTGATAGAAAGGGAGTTAAAGATGGCTTGCAATCAGCCATGTGAAATTGAGCTAATAAGTCAAGAACATACTTAGGCTATGTAAGAGAAATCCTTGAATTTGACTGTGAGATCTTGATGCCAAGGAAGTAGTGCAACAAACCCAAGTCTATCATGTCAAATCTATCCTGGAGAGCTGCCTTCACTGCTTTAATAGCTGATGAAGAAAACTCGATGATCAAAAGGTCATCAACATATAGAACCAAAATCAAGAGCAAATCATCCTATTATAAGAAGTAGACATTGGGATCAGAATGGCACCTAGTGAAACTTGCTGTGAAAAGGAAGGAATCCATCTTTGCATACCAAGCTCGAGGGGCCTATTTGAGGCCATAGATAGATTTCCTAAGTCTGCATACTAAGGAAAAATCCTAAACAAATCTTGGTGGCTGCTCCATGTAGATTTCCTCCTTTAGGTCTCCGTGAAGAAAGACACTCTTCACATCCATCTGATGCACATCCCAACCATGTGCTATGGAAATAGAGAAGGTGAGTCAGATAGAAGTCATCTTTGCAATGGGTGCAAAGGTCTTTGAGTATTCAATGCCTACCACCTATGAGAAACACTTGACAACCAATTGTGCCTTATACTTATCAACCCACCCATCTGTTGCAAACTTGATCTGATATATCCATGTACATCAAACCATCTTTCTTCCCTTAGGAAGTGAATTCAAGTCCCAAGTGTGATTTTTGATTAAGGAAGAATATTCTTCCTCCATAGCACTATCCCACTCAAGTACCCCCGATGCCTCTCAAAAAGTTTGTGGATCTAAAACTATAGCAAAGAAGGCATGTGGATCTCTCTGAAAATCCCCCTAGTACATCTATCATCTATGGGATCTCCTACCCAAGTTCTAACACTCTCAAGTGTCTGTGTGGCCCAAAGTGGCCCAAAAGTGGGTGAGTCAGGTGCTAACTCTTCATCCTCTAACTGACTAGTGGTGGATGACTCTACATCACTGCCCTCATTGTTTGAACTCAAAAAAAAGAAGATGTCTCTGGCTCAAGAACCTGCTATGGCTGATTTGAATCTGACGAGGAATCATCATGAAGAAGTAGATCTAATGAGGGAGAATAAGTGTCAAGTGTTGAGTCTCTAGGACTCTCCTAAAAATAGACACTTCTCTCGATGAACAACTCATGAGTGACTGGATCTAGAAGGCTATATCCCTTAATACCATCCATATATTCTATAAAGATGCAAGGCTTGGATTGACGTTCCATAGCTTTGTGTTTCTTCTTTGAAATGCAGGCCATGGCTGGGGATCCAAAAACTCTAAGGTACTCAACATTAGGTTTCCTTTTATGCCAAGCTTTAAAGGGTGTTATCCCTTTCAAAGCTTTGTGAGGAACCCTGTTTTGAATGTAGCAAGCACAATTGATGGCTTTGGCCCAGTACTGTGGTGCTAAAGATTTGGAGTGAATCACACAGCTACCCATCTCTTTCAAGAACTTATTCTTGCATTCTGCAACCCCATTCTATGAAGGACTATAAATGACTGTGCATTGTAAATCAATCCTCTCTGTGGTGCAAAACTAATCAAACTTGATGCTGACATACTCCCCTCCATTATCAGCTTGAAGAACCTTGATGGATTTCTCACTCTATTTCTCAATAAGAGCCTTGAAGTCTACAAAAATTTCAAACACTTCAGACTTTTGTTTGAGAAAATATATCCAAGTGTACCTAGAGAAATCATCAATGAAAGTGAGGATGTACTTGGCCCTTGTGAAAGATGGTTTGGGAAAGGGTCCCGATACATCACTGTGGACTAACTCCAAAGGTTGTGAAGCCCTCCAAGCTTTGCCTTTGTCAAATTTTGCTTCGAGATGCTTCTAAGGGGAGCACCCCTCACAAAGTCCTTTTGAGAATTGGACATGAGGCAAGCTAATGACCATGTATTTTTGTAAAGTTGCTCAAGATAGCAGTAGTTAAGGTGGCCAAACCGCTCATGCCACAATTTGATAACTCCATTTGAATGAGTCAGCAATGTTATTAGAGAAGAATCTGATTCAAAATGTGAGAAGGTGTATAACCTAGCTTGGTGATTTGCCCTACCCACTGCCATTGTAGTATCACTATGCAACTCCCTGATAGCCACTGAATCTAGTGAAAACTCAACTCTCATACCCTAACCAATGTGAGTGATTTGGTACACTAATAGGAGATTGGTTGAAGGAGAAGGAACACTTAGAACATTATTGAATGTTCCTCCTTCCATTTCAACTGACCCTCTCCCTGCAATGGAAACTGATGTGTCATCACCCAAACTAATTAAAGTCATGCTACAAGGCTCTAATGATGAAACTCAACTAGTGAAGAGCCCATGTGGTGAGAAGCACCTGAGTTGATTACCCATGAAAATGTGGAAGTTGTTGTAGCTACAAGGGCCTTGCCCTTTTCTTTCTCCTTACCCTTGCCTTTTGCCTTGGTAGAATCTTGGGTAGATGAATTCTGCTTGATGGACTCAGGAACACCAATGTTGTTCTTCTCTAGAAGATGAGTTAGGTGATCTATTTGTTTCTTCATGCATTTGTGTTCATTATGCCTTGTCTTTTTACAATAGGCACACTTAACCTTCTCTTTCTTAGGTTTAGCATTGGAGGATGAAGACTCAGTGTTGTTTTTGGCAGGATTGGTGTTTTCTTTCTTCTCCTCGTCTTTGTTCTTTTTCTTCTTCTAATTTGTTGAAGTCTTATCCTTACCATTTCTAGCTATCAAAGCTTGGGGTTGAGTAGACTTCATTGTGCCCATTTGAATTAGCTTATGTTTCTCCCTAGTCAAGTCGGCAATGAATGAATCCAAAGAAGGAATTTTCCATGTAGTGCCAAGGGCACTTTTTGTGGCATGGAAAGTGGAGACAAAGACTGAATAGCTTGGACCTAACTTTGTGAGAATAGAAAGTATGAGTTGATCATCTTTCTTCTCTATCTTGCATTCTTTCAATTGCAATCTAAGGGCCTTAAACTTAGTGAAGAAGTCCTGTAGGGTGTCAAAGTTGCTGGGACTTAGACTTATGAGTTTGTTTTCGAGCTCATGACCTCTCATCTCATCAAGCTTCCCAAATAATTTTTCTAAGGTGTCCCATATGTCATTGTGAGTCTGGGAGGATTCTAAATGGAAGAGAAGTTCTGGAGACATAGACAAACTCAATAATCCATAGGCTTCATCAATACGGTTGTACCACTTGACCTTTTCAGCATCAGTGTTGGGTTCTACTTCAGTACCCATGGTGATCTTATACAACCCTTTACTTCTAAGAATGATTGACATTTTAACCTTCCATTCATGATAGTTGAAGGGTGTTAGGGGTTTAAGTTAAAAAGAATCCATTTTAAGCTGAATTTAGGTGAAGTTGTGTTGATTGCAAGTTGTGAATTGATGCAGAAAGGAGAATAAAAGCAAATATGTGCAAGTTGTGAAAAGCAATCACACCCCCCTAAAATATTGAGCCCCACCCAAATATGCAAGTGCACGCTCAAAATACGTCAGACTCAGCTGAGAATGCATCTTAGAGCAATTAGTGAAAGACTAAAGCAAATAGGACGTCAGACTCAGCTGAAAATGCGTCTTGAGAGACCCAAATTTTAGGCACTTTATAAAATAGTGAATTTTTAACAAATAACAAGCCTATGATGTAGAGAATTGAATTACAAACACTTTTTCAAAAAATGGCACCCAAATCTAAGCTATCGTTTGCAAGATATTAAAGGTTTAATTTTCCCGTAAACTAGTGTTTTTTCAAAAAAAACACTAAAACATTAAAAAAATGCCTATTATGAGAGAGATAGTGGCCTTGTAACCACTCATTGAATTCAACACAAAATCAAGAATCCAAAAGAGGTTTGTGTGAGGGGGAATTGGCCTCCTGCCAACCCGGGCCTTACCCTTCGTCTTCGTAGGTCGAAGATACAAGTTTTAAATTGAAAACCCCAAAAATACAAAACTATCTATAAAATTGAACATTCAGCCAAATTGACTAATTTTTGTTTTATCAAGTCAATTTTAACTAAAAAAATGAAGCATAGATAGAAATGAATGAAGCCACGTGTCCAAGGGGTGCCACATGGGATGCCAAGTAAGGAAGGGGCGTCCAAAATAACACAGTCCTGAATTTTAACTCAGAAAAGACAAAAGAACAGTAGATGGCAGTTTTTTCACCAAAAACAAGGGCGCATCTCTAATTTTTTGGGCAAGAAAAGGTTAAAATTTTCTAGACTTCAACACACAGCAGTTTCACCAAAAAAAGCACCATTTTTAGAAAATCAGACCTGGATGCCGTACAACCTGCTTGTATGGTAGAACAGAGGGCACCTTGTAGGAGACTTGCATGATAGAAGGATAGAGGCTGAGGTTGGCACAGACTGATGACTATAAGGGTGCACTATACGGCCTATTTTAGACACCGTACAAAGGATGGCGTGGCAGAAGTGAAGACCAAAGACTAGGTGCTGCTGAAGGTGTGGCAAATAGAATTGAAGCCTAGCTGTAGAAGGACTACTGTTTAGAGTTGCTACTTCTCCCTCTGCTGCTCCACATAATAATGGCATCCAAGAAGAGAAATAGATGAACCATCCCCTGAAGTGAAGACAACCAAAACACCGAAAGGCCAATGATTTCCAAGATGCAAGAAATGATACCAAAAATGATATATTTTTTTAATTTTAGATCAAATCTAGAAAATAAAAAAATAAAGAGAACTCCACTCCTCTTGATTTCAAAATGAACTAAAAGCATAACCATACACATGATTACCGTTCTTGCTTTGATACCATATCGAATTTGTTGCCAGAATCTGGATAATGCGAGTGCAATGGAGACGTGATCACACAAGTTGAAGCAAGTGTACACCACATAGATGCTAAAGCAATTTGAAATTAACACAATAAGATAAATTACACAAAACAAAATGGAGAAAACCAAAATTTTATTAACATGAGATGGCCAAAGTGAGGACTACAAATAGGAGAGTATGTAACTCCTCCACAAAAGGTGGACAAGGCACCCCAAGAATAGACTGTAACTCCTCCATGAAAGGTGGTGACAAGGTGCTAAGAAGAGAGAAGTAACTCCCATCAAGGGAGTTAATTATGACATCCTTATGACACCTATGACACATCTATGACACACACCTCCACATAAGCTAGCCTATCCCACAAATGTAAGAAATACAATTTCCCTAATTAATAAATAGGGAAAAATAAAAACCTACACTAATAAAATGAATAGTTGAGGTTGTTAACTCATTAGCAGAGTATGACATGATTCAAGTAGAGTAACAATACTTAGATATTGGTTAAGGGATGACAACAATTCAGCTCTCTGACATGATGATTGGATCACTGGATTTTTGAAATAAATGACCTATAAGGAAGGCTCTAGATGTAAAATCTCTTAAAGTCTTGGATGGATCCTTTTTCACCTCCTACTCCTCTCTTCTTATAGGCAAGGAGAAAGAGGTGCAACAAGATGTTAACAAGGGGTTCAACTTACTATCTAATTTTAACTTCATCATACATAGGCTCATATTTAAATTAGACATTCTAATTATAAAAAATCAAGTTGGAATTAAAGGGTTAGTTAAGGTGGTTTAGATGGTGGAACCTAATTATCAATGGTCATGGTGACCATCAGTAGTCAGGGGTCAAAGGTAGGGTTGGTTAAAAGGTGGATTTTATCCAGAAGGTCAACTAACTTAGGTTAGGTGGGTTTGGTTTAGTTAGGGGTCAAAAAGGTCAAGGTTGGGCCGAAGGGGGTCCTAAGGTGGTCTAAGGGAATTGTAACATTTAAAACAATCATGTGTGGATTTTTGATGTCTACATTTTCCTTTTATTCTTTGATGCAAACACCCAAGCAAGGCTCTCAAAGAATTGAAAAAATGAGACATCAGACTTGGATCTAAACTAAGCCTCCTACAGAGTCATATGCTCAAGTGATCAATATGGTGTGTGGTTTTAAATGTAGTTCATAAAATTAATTTCCTATGCCTATTAGATAGGAGGTAAATCTCATGAATGCATCATGTAGTTAGCCATATCCTTCAGAGTTTGGTTCTTCCTCTCTATTAATCCATTCTCTTATGGAGTATGTACAATATAATTCTAGTGAATAATACCATGGGATGATAAAAAATTAGTGAACTCTCGACTAAAGTACTCCCACCTATTATTTATATGAAAATTCTTAATGCAAATTGATGAATGTTTATTGATTAAAGCCTTAAAGACTTTGACGTGAGCAAACAAATCACTCTTGTACTTGAGAAAATAAACAAAAGTATGCCTTAATAAATTTTTTATGAAGGTAAGTGCATACTTATCTCCATTGAACTAAGGAGTAAGAAAAACCATCAAATCACTATGCGCAAGCTCAAGTGGTGAAGAAACTCTCATGAACATACCCTTGGGAAATGGATCCTAATGTTGTTTCCCTAATGCATAATCAGGGCCAACTCCATCAAGACATAAACTTATAAGAAGACCTTATACCATATTGTGAGTGCTTAACTCCTTTAAATATTTGTAGTTGAGGTGTCCAAATATCTCATGCCAAAGTCAACTCTTAGAATCTATATGAGAAACTAAACACATCCCTAAAGGAGGAGTATCATAAAAACCCTCAAATAATAAATCTAAGAACTATGATTAACAAAAACATGTATAATGATGTGTGTCTCTAAAAAATCTTGAACTTCAATACCCTCTAATGTGAAAGTCACTTTCTTACATTGACTAGAATGGCAAATTTGATACACTAAAAGTAGATTAGTGGTGATGTTTGGAACATATAACACATCATTGATGTGGCCACTATCTATCTTTATGTCACCCTTCCCCTTAATAAAAATGAAGTAAGAATCTCCAAACTTGATGTTGGAAGTAGAACTCAAACCAAGTGATACAAATGACTCTTTGGTAGAAGTCACATGGTGTGAAACACCAAAATCTAGAACCCAGCTATCTAAAATAGTAACTATGATCTGCCAACAACATTAAGTGTTTTCTCATACTCATGAAATGGATGAGTGGAGAAAGAGATATTATGTTTTTTAATGGCATCCTCTAAAGCTTGCATTCCCTTGAAACACCTAAACTCTTCATGGTAGGTCCCTTCACAATAGGATCAAGATAGGTTATGCTTATTCTTGGATTTGGAAGATGGTTTGGGTTTAGATGTAGTAGTGTGGTGGGCTTAGGTGAATTTTGAGGTGGAGTGTTTTTATTTTTACCCTTAGATTTTCTCTTAATCTTAGGATGTGAGGCCACTAATGCTTTTTTAGAGGTGGAAGATTCAAGATGAGACAATTTGGATTCTTTCCTAGTAAGTTTCTCATAAAACAACTCTAAATTTGGTATTGTGAATGTGGTACCTAATGCATCCATACTAGAGAAAAAGGTAGAGGCAAAGATTTGGAATGGGCCACTCAACTTAGATAAGATCAAGTACACACACTCTTCATCCTTTTTATTTTATCCACTCCCCTTCAACTATGTTAATAAATGCTTAATAGTTGTGAGGTAATCTAAAATGGAAGTAATGTCATCTAAATTTAGTGAAGTAAGCTCTACTTCAAGTTGCATCACTCTCAAGTGGTCTAATTTACCAAATGAACCATTTAACTTAGTCCACATTTTTAATGGAAAATCACACCCATCAAAATGAAACAAGAGATTATCACTCACATATCCCCCAATCAAGCCCATACATTCTTAAAACTTACATTGATGGTGAAAATTTTCAAATTCATGAGTGAACTGTAGTTATGTTTTGTACATGAGGGACCATAATCCTTTGTGATTTATGATTGTTTTCATTCTAGGTCTCCACGTGTGGTAATTATGTGTAGTCAAAGGATCACAATGTTTGACACCAGAAGTAAAATCCATTCTAACAATCACTAAAGAACATAAAGAATGTAAAGAGTGCACAAAATTGACACCAAGACAACCCCCCCAAAAAATATTATATTATAGTGAATTTTTAAAATTTAATGAAACCAATGGATAGAGAATAAAAAAACTTGCACTTTTAAAAAATTGGAACTCAAATCTGAGTTATGGTGTAAAAGTTGCAAGCATTATGATTTCTCATAAATGGGTTAAAATAATTAAAAAATTCTACAAACAGATTTAAGCGACTAAAATGAAAAATAGCATAGTTGTCTAACTACTCATTGGAACCAAAATTTTTACATGGATTTATAAAAGTCAACTAAAGTGAAAAATAACCCGCTGGGTGACTCCTATACGTGTGCAAGTGAGCTAGACTTCCTCTTAAGGAAAAAATAACTTGTAAAAAGAAAAAATGAATGGAAAATCTATTTGAGAGGAAAGAAAAGGTGGAAATACTATTGTTTTAGCTTCAGATCTCCCACAAGTAGATCTAACATAGGTAGGCAGATCTTACACTTAAATTTGTAGTGCTAACCTCCTCTTTCTAAATTACTAAGGTCAAAATTCAATGCTTTAATTAGATTTTAATTCCAAATATTTTCAATTTCTAATATAAATAATGATGCCTCACAATTACATGGTAGATTTAGTCTTTGAAAAATAAAAAACTAAAATTCCAAGCTTTCAAATGCCAAGTTTCTGATCTCTTCTTATCAAATCAATGCAACAGTCATTCTCAGAAACTCCAACACAAATTTCATAGCAATAAAAAAGTGCAATGGTTTGATAGTAGATCTCAGATCTCAGATTCAATGCTTTCTTATTCCTTGTTATATGTAAATGACAAAAAAAAAAAACTGAAATAGACAATGCTAAGTTTGACGTAATAAAAGTATTTCAACGCAGGTTTTTTTTAAAATAGAAAATTCAACACAAAAAAAATTAATATCTCTACAAAAGATGATGATAACCTAAACCAAAGGACAATGCAAAAATTAGATCTCTTGATTCAAAACATAGATTTGAAACAATATGATGCCATAGATGGAAAACTCAATGTAATGGCAGATCAATAACACTATAGTTTTCTTAGTTTGATAGTAAATGCAAATCTAAAAACTAGATTAAAATTCCAGAACGTAGATTTTAATGCTTCAAACCTCAAAATAAAAGATGACACCAAGCTATAATATTCAATTCCTTACCTCAAAACAAGTGCCAAACTCATGCTATATCTCTATAACATAGATCTCTTCCTTTTCTAGTGCCAAGGTCAGTCTCCTCCAGATGCCACACACTTAGGAAAAAGACACCCAAAAAAATATCAATGCTAAAAAAGAGATTATTATGCCAAGCTACTCCTTAATAAATCTATGATAAAATAGATCTTAGAATGACAGAAAGGTGCTAAGCTAAGATCTAAAACAAATAAAGAGATAAATCCAATGCCTAGCCTCTCTCAAATTTGATAAACTAAGCTTCTTCTCTTTCCTTATCTTAGAAGAAACAAAAACTTCAAAATCTTTGAAAAGTCTTGAAAAAGGGCACAAATATTTCCTCATACACTTCTCTTCTACGCTTCCTTTCTATGAAAAGGGAAGTAAGAGAAAATTATCTGAATTTCAAGATAGTGGATGGTTGTAACTTCTTCAGGGCTCTGACACCATGTTAGAAATTTTAAAGGCATTCTAACCCTAGAATCCAAAGTGTTGGAAATAAAACATCACAAAGGAAGCTGCATATATGATATGAAAAAATAAGGCAAATTATATATATTAATCAGAAATAAATCAAATTAAAGCATGCTAGTACAATAGGTAAGCACTTGCTTATATAGGCAAGGAAAAATACTAAACTAGTCTACATGGCCAATGCAGGATAAATCCTCACATAGGACAAACTCATTAGATGATGAAATAGCTATCTAAGACACTAGTAAATATGAGAAAACACATGAAATACATACTCTAACATCACATAGTCCCAAGCTTTTCAAATGGAGGTGAAAATAGGAGAGCCAACAACTATAAAAGAATAAGGGCTCATAAGAATGTCAATAATATGATGGCCTTTCCATTTTGACTTAAATCTAGGGGAATCTCTTTTCAATCCTTAATAATCCACTTAACAATTAAGGTAATACCTTGGGTTTTTAGGTCTTCTAAACCAAGACCACCAATATCCCAATATTTACAATAGAACTTCCATACAACAACATGCATTTTTATATTTCATTTGCCATCTAACCATCTAAATTATCTAATAATTTTGTGAAGTAAATTGATCTATGTTTTATTAAAGAACCAATAGGAATCATAGTAAATACTATAGTAAGAGAGGATTTTTTGATAAACCTATATTCCACCTGGTAATGAGAGAAGATGTCCATGGCACTTTTAAATTTTATTATTTATTTTAGTATAAACCCACTCCCACATATTTTTGAGATAAGGAACAAGGACAAAGTGAATACCAAAATACCAAACCATGTGATTAGGTCCCTTCCATTCCCAACCAAACTCCAAGAGCCATTTTGACTGGTGTTCAGTACAACCAATCATACAAGACTTATGCATTGTAATTTTTGATCATGAAGCTAAATAGATATTCATCCTAGTGCTCACCTAAATTAAATTTTCCATACAGAGGCAGATGAACACTATTGAATCATCAATAAGAAACACATTAATCATTTTTGAATTGTTTGGAATATGAATACCCTTAATTGGGGGGCTACCTCAATAGTTCTGAGCAAGTAATATAGTGCATCAACAACCAAAACTAAGATAAAAGAGTAAGGGGACATCCTTGTATAATATATATTTGCAACAAAAGAGAGTCCATGACCTCCCCATTAACCTCAATAAAAACCAAGGTATATTTGAATAACACAGTAATCATTCTATAGAATGTCTCCTGATAACCAAAGGCTCTAAGAATTATTTCAATAAAGGGGCACTCAATTTTATAATTGGATTTTTTTAAATCAAGTAGGATCATCCCAATATATTTTTAAGAGTCTTTAGCCCAAACATAACCTTCTATATTATAATGATATTATCAAGGATATATAAACCTTCCACAAATCCATCTTGAGTCACGTAAACAATTAAGGGTAGTAGGGGGAGAGTCTTTTTGCCGAAATCTTTGTCAAGATTTTGTATCAAACATTAAGTAGGATGATAGGTATCCATTTTTAACCAAAGAGAGATCACCTTCTTTCATGATTAATTTGATTACCCATTTATTAATATCTGAGCCGAAAGAGCCAACAACAAAGGCATCCTTATAGACATCTAAGCATGCTAGAGTAATCCAATCCATATTAGCTTTATATAATTTTGTAGGGAAGCAATCAATCCTAGGGGCATTATCAACTTTTAGATAATCAACATCACTTTTGGATTCATCCAAAGATATATCACTATCCTAAAATGTAGCTTGGATGGAAGAGATATTTTTTGAAATGATCTTTTCACATAGGACTTTGCTCTGTTCAATTTGATCATTCGACTCATCAACCAAAAATAGATTAGAGTAGTTTTTTTAGAAAACACACTCATAAATTTATTAAGGTGGCTTATTACGTACAATAAGGGTTAAGGAACAAAACAAATGGTATCAACTAAATAGCTATTGTAGGATATAGGGAAGCTAGTAAATCATGATAATAGATAAAAAAGAGAGATAAATGGACATACACTTAAAGGAGGTCAAACTGATATTAATAATGGTGTGATTAGGATATAATAAAAATATAATTATATTACTTAGATGTTTGAATAATAAAATATTATATTACATAAATAAGAGTAGAATATGTATATCCACAATAATAATTGACAAAAAAATATGATGCTTGATAAATATAGTTAAACCACTTCAAGGGGAAACATCTATAAAAATGAAATAAGATAAAAATTAATAATATGATGATCAAATACTAACTATATACACATTAAATTTTCAAACTTTTGTCATTTAATGATGCTCTTTATCTTGTAAAAACCCATTGAGTCTCAATCTCTCTAAGTGCACACCTTAAGGGGTGCACCAAGAAAGTGGTGGGGAGACTACTGGTGATTTATAGGATTGTTGTCCCTTTTAGTACTTGTTATCTACACACTTGTCTCTTGAAAACCATTTCCCCTTAGCTTGTTCTTCTCTATTGCACACTCTTCAGTAATTTCCTACCTTTTCTTCCCCTTTTACTAACCTTGATCCCCTTTTGAATGTTCACTCTACTAGGTTGATTTGGTTGACCTTGGACTATTTTGGGTAAAATTATTTTAGGGTCTAGGTCAGCTATTGGCTGACCTAGCCCTTAACCTAGTGAATTTTTATCCATAACTGTACTAGGTCGATTAGCTTGACCCTATCAGCCAAATTTTTTGGAAGGGCTTAGGGTTAAATTTTATTTTATATACAAGTTAATTTTACCATTATTTATAGAAGAGAAGAAGAAGTAATAGCTATTTCATATCTTCTTATCCACCATTCTACTTGAGGAGAAATCTTAGGGTTTCATACCTTCTTTAGAGATATGGATCTTATCTTATGGATAAGTCTTTTAGATGCATTGATAGGTTATGCAACCTAGAGATGATTTATCCTTGTCATCATTGCATACCAAAACAAAATCTTACAAAGCACCTTGGCTAAGGGAGAGATTGAGTCTCGATAGGTTCATCTTCAAAGGTAAGTATTCCTAAATTTGTTCCTCCTTTGTAAGAGTAGATAAATATGCAATTTTACTTCTCTTCCATGTGTTAAGATTTAGTATACATTGACATGAGTATAAGTCTCTTATGCATGTTTAATTTTATTATTTATGACCCCCACTTTACACCACAAGCTTTGGTGAGCACTAGATTATAATTTACTTTACATGTTATTAGTTTAGTGAATATGAAAACATAGGACTGAGCTAGGTTTATTGCATGATTATGCTTGACTAAAGGCTTTGTAACCCTCCCTAACATCATGTATTATGATAAGAGATCCCCTAATTGGGTCTATTAGATCCCTATTTTGGTCATGTTTCTAATTATCTAATGTATCCCCAATCAAAAATGTAAGTAAGATCTATCTTCTTTGAGCTAGGATTGATTTATAAACATGATTCATTTTTGATTGCATACATTTTGGTAAACGTGACATAAATCTAACCCTTGCAAGTTTTCTTTCATGTCTTTATTTATTTTATCATTTTATTTATTATTTTTCTATATTTTTGATACTAAGTCAATAGTGTTGGTATAGTTTCTAACTTATGTGTATAGGTTTAACACATAGTAACATAAATATGACTCTATTCTATCTATGTAGGTTTTTCATCAGGTATAAGATACTAGGTCAACCCTATCGACACAATATACTTTCAAACTTCTAGATAGACTACTAGGTTGACCTTATTGACATAGGACTCTTCCAAACTTTTAGAAAACATACTAGGTCAGCACTATTGGCATAATATACTTTACAAGTTTCAATAAATAGGGAAATATAGAACTAGGTTGACCCAATCAACCTATTTGGTAGAATTGGCAAGTATAAATCAGGGTAATTTAACAACAATCTCATTTTCCTCTACATCTTCCAACCCACCAAGGTTCCTTTCTCTCCTTATTTGTCATTTTTATTAGTCATTACATATGCATTTTTTACAATTAGTAGTCTTTAAAACTACCCCTATATAATAAACTAGGTCCACTCTATCAACTTAGTTCTATATTTTATCTTATATCTAGAAGAATAGGTCAATACTATCAATGTAGTTCTTTAACTAACCTTTACTTCAATAGTACAATAGTGACACTTTCAACTCTGTTTTATAATATTTGCATACACTATCATCTAAACTGACACTATACTATGTTTTAAAGTTGGAATTAACACTTATATGCTACTAATTATCTCACACTTTCATTTTTAGTTGATTACATAATTAAAATAGATCACATAGTCTAATTAGGTGGTTTTTCAATATACCATTTAATTATACTTTCTTTTATTTTCTTGCACACACTACCAAATCACATAATCTTAAAATTCATTTAAATAATTATCTACCCAAGGCCTACCTACTTGGATTTCATCACCAAGGGGGAAGCCGACTTGGTTTTTTGGCCAAGTATAAGCACATGGTTAATGGTATATATTGACAAAGAACTTGACACCCTTATCATTAGAATTTGTTAAGTGAGGGGATAGACCCCAATACCAAGCCAATACCATTGTCAACATAGATCCCTTTTAGTCTAAATATCCTAAAACCATCCATAGATTGCTTTCTAGTTCCTTGATTATAGCCAATTTTCTATCACATCTTAAAATCATAATCTAATAATCTAAAAACATTCAAGATGACCACTTAGCATTTAATTTCTATGTTTATTACTTTCTCTTTGATCAATTATATATTATATTTCAAAAACTTGTATTGGCTAACATTGGTGCAAGGTTTTGTGCTATGTGCCTCAATTAGATCATCCTCATTGACCCAATTAATTATGTGTTTCCTTTCATTTATTTATTTTTAAAGTACTTTCATTTTTTTTAGTACATAGTCATTCTACTTGACATAGTATCTTACAAACTATCTATTTTCCCTACCTGCATTACTAGGTCGACCCTGTCGACATAATACTTTTTTCTATTTCCCAAGATATAGAATTAGGTCAACCCTATTGACTCTGTATCTTTTTTTGCCTATTTTATACCTAGGTTATAGAACTAGGTCAACCTAATTGACTCTATATCCTTATTTTCCAAAATTTCAGCCCCTATTTTCTATACTAGGTTAACCCACTTGACTCTATACTCTTATATGTTCATTCTGATTTCTTTGTTTTTGCATCACTTTTGCCTTATCTAGTCCTTATCCTTCATCATGAAATTTTTATTTAAAGACAAAATCAAGTTAAATTCAATAGATATAATGAGTCTTACCAACCCTCATAGTGTCTCCCATAAGTAGATTAGGGATCCTCTATTGGATGAGAGTAGTGTTCATATATCCACTTGCACAATAAATTATGGGACCCCTCCTTGTTCCTATTCACTACATGATATTTTATTCTCACTTGAAGATCAACCTAAATTAGAGTATACCCTTGAAATTCTCTTTTTTACCTTTAAATTTACTCAACATTAAGGAAGATCTTTCTATCATTTACCATCTCATGATTAGTGGTCAAGTTGAAGAGCCTCATTCACCTTCTCCCACATTCTCACATGGATTTGGGGATATTAGTTTCTTTGATTCTCAACCTCTTCCCTCTATTTTGACCCCTTCTCATACCATGACTTATTCTTCTTTAATTTCATCTACTTCTATGCATAGTATCTCTACTAATATGTCATGTTTTACATCTAGTGGGCCTATCCTGAGACCTACTCCCCTCAACTCTTCCACTAGTGCATCATTTACTACCCAGGGTAATCATGCTTCTAGTGTTCCCTCTATTTATCCCTTCACTAGTCTATATTTTTATGCATAATAATTTTGTTCCAACTTGTGCCTCACATTCTAACAACTCTTCTCAAGATCCTACTAACACCCATAGTGGTACCCAAGCCACTACTTCCAATGCTAATGCTTCAAATAATACCAAAAATGTAACTCAAACCCACCAAATTTTATTATAAACATTTAATCAAATGAATACTTTTAAAGATCATAATAAAAATCAAATGATGTGAATGTAAAACCACCTTATCCATCTTCAAACCCATCCTCAACAACTGCCATGGGGCACTCATAATCAAAATGTTCGCCCACCTCCTCTTCAGAATGCCCATGGTAATCTTATCCTTCAGCCTCCTCTTGTCAACAAGATAATCAAGCATCTTTAAATGGACCTCTTACATCTCAAATTAATAATATTAATATAGGAGCTATTACCCCTACCATTTCTTACAATGGGTCAACTCATCCTTCTCTTCATCTAAAATCATTTAAAAATTTATATAGAGATTGGGTCAAATTATACCTTTGCCATTACCAAGATATTAGTTAAAATTCTCATGGGTGATGCTTTAGATTGGTATAACCAACTTAAAACTCATTATTTTACTAGTTTGGAAGATTTAGTCAATGCTCTAGTTCAAGAGTTCCAAACTAGTGATCTTCCAAATCATACCTTGGCCCATTTTATCAATTGTAAGTAACTTGAAAATGAAACTGCCCAATCTTTTTTTAAAAGGTGGAAAACATTATCCAAAAATTGTGATCATAACATGGCTAATGATAATATTTTCCATCTCTTTACCAATGCTCTTTTTCCCAAGTTACAAATATCAGATTCACACTTTCTCTCTATGTCCTTTGGAGGAATTTATTAACCAAGATAAACATCAATATTTCCATATGCATCAATTCAATCCACCCCAATCTTCTATGGGTACTCATATCTTACTTAAAAATAAGAGATTTAATTCTACCAATGATGGTGTCATGGACTCTTATGATGCCATTCACACTATTCAAGTTGTTGTTCCCAACCAATCTTTAGAACTAGCTCCCCCTCCTTAATAATTCACCAATCCTCACTTACCTTCACCTAATAACATCAATGTTCACAAAACTTTATCCTCAACCTAATTACTCAAACATCTACCTAGGACTCTACCATGAGAAGTTGATCCCACTCATCCTATGAAATCTTGGTATGGTCCCAATAAATTTTATTTATTTCATGCTAGTTTGGGTCATTCTCATGAGACCTATAGGTAGATTCATAATTTGGCTATGGATTTTCATCTTGGTCCTAATTTTGACCATGATTCTATCATTCAAAAATGCCAACAAGCCTATGACATTGCTTTCAAAGCTCATGAAACACATACACAATCTCAACCTTTGAATTAAGCTAATGCTCATTTAATCATCTATAAAGACCCTCTTCCAAATCACCATAATAATCAAGACAACCCCATCCCTTCCACCAAAAATGTTGAAAACATTTTTGACCCAAATATTGAAGACAATGTGGTTAATATGACTAATATACAAAGGGTAGTTGATTTGATTGATCCTCAACCCATATAAACACCTCCATTAGCTCACACATTTTGTGTTATCCAAGATTATTTACCAACTCACTTAAATGAGTTGGGGTAAGATGACCTTATAAATTTTGATGAACCAATTCCAAATCTTCCCTTGGATAACACTTCCCATTCTATTCCTACCATACCGCCATCTTCTTTACCTAACATCAATGATACTCAAGATTTTATCAACACATCTTCTAGTAATTTTGAAAACCAATATACATCAATTACTTCATCTTCTCAACATAATTACAACCTTGTTCTAAACCTTATACATCTTATCACCATAAATTCCAATGTACTTTGGCTCCTCCTTTTGAGGACCTCCTTAAACACTATGCACCTCTTTCTAAAAATGTTCTTATGGGTTATGATGAGTGGGATCCTATTATGAAACTCACTAATTTCCCATCCCAAATCACATTTATTTAGATTAAGAGGACCTATCCACATCATCAAAACTATCTTATGAAGCTTTTATTTGAAATGAAGTTCCCTTGTCTTCCCCTATTAGGACATGAAGTAACCTTATTTGGATCTACAGATAACATATTAAAATAATGCAAAGAGATGTCCATACATGTTGAAAAAATAATGGAAACTTCTCTTTCCCTCAAGTTTCTCATCACTTGCATGATTCCCAATGAGATTCTACTTCATATGGATGATCTTCCTCTACTCATTAGTAACCAAATTGGTGATATCCAAGTCAAGCATGCCTTGATTGATGAGTGTTTTGGAACTTGTGTTGCCTCTCTAAATTTTATAAAAACCCTTGGATATTCTAAATTAAATCTCAAATCCATATGTAACACATGTCAAGTCTATGATCAAAGGCAAATGACTCCTTTAGGTTATGTGTGGATTCCCATTACCATCCCACCTATCACCATTCATGTGGTGATGATATTTAACTTTATTCTATCTTATAATATTATTCTTGGTAGGCCATGGACTCATCAGATGAGATTAGTTACTTATTTCACTTGCTAATGCATTAAATTACCTCATAATGATGCCATCTATAAGATTTAGGGTGACACTAACCCTTGGTATTTCAAACAATTCCAAGACTAGGGTATATTCAAGATTCCTACCCTTAAACCATTACCCAACATTCCATTTCATGAGTCTCAATGATTTAACTTTCCTATCAATTCCACTCGAGGTTACAACAGTCATCCTAAACTTATTGAGAACATTCCCCTTAACCTCTTAGACTTTGATGATGATGAACCTGATGAGATCAATCTCAATATTAAGACTTTTGATCTCTCACATCATCTCATCTCTTAGCTTCTTGCTTCTCGATAACCTCATTCTTGTCAACCAGCTTATGATGACATCCAAATTATCTTGACTAAGAATCAACATTCCTTTCATCACACCCCATTAGATGACAATGTCATCCCTAATTGCATCATTGATATTTGTACACCTAATTATGATGATGGTTATAACTTAGATGGTCCATTCTTAGGAGGTCTTATTCAGGCCCATGATGCTTAGATTATCCATTATCATTCCTCTTTAATTCAATATTTTAGTAAATATTCTCATATTCCATCATATATAGTCCCTATTTTTATCATTTTCCTCTTTATCCTAGGGTAGAGATGGTGCAAGCACCTCTAGTTTCTGAATAACCTCATAAGAGTATGCTTTTAAATCATGCTATAAATGGGTCCTATCACTTTGCTAGGTTCCATGACCCTTATAGCCTTCTTATCTTTGAAATACATGTAACTCTCTTTTGGAATTATATAGTACCCTCCCCTTTGTTATTAGAGCCCATTTTATATCCCATTCCTACTCCTACTTTAGTTGAGTCTATTCCTGCTTCTAATCCCATCACTTCTTCCATCGAGCCTAGTCTAGTCCCTTCACCAACACTACCTTATCTCAGTGATTATTTGCTTCCTTTACCATAAAAGGCTCCATTTCCCACCAAATGGGATGATGAACCTTCCCAAACTTATTATATTTATATTACACCTCCTGCTATGAGTACATCTACTAAAACTACTCATAGGCATATCTATTGCTTCCATGGCACAGATAACCATTCATCCATGCATTGTCACAAGCTATGACAATATATTGACACTTTGCATCCTTTTACCACTCAATCCTTAGATAAGGCCATACCTCTTCTAAAGGCACTTCTTGATTATAATCCTAAGTATGGAGAGGTATATCATCTTTGGCACCAATGTGGCACCTATCACATTGATTATTGCCACATCCTTCAACATCATCTTAAAGATAATCTTTTAACTATTACCATACCTTCTACCATTCCTCCCATAGGTTATTCCCACAAGAAGGCTCCCCCTTCTTCCCCCATGGTTTCACCTCCTATGGTTCTATCTCCTCCTATGGTCCCTTATTCACCTCCCATTCCTCCTCCCATGAATCCTTCTCTCGTGGACCTTCCCTCACCTGTGGATCCTTCTCCACCTATGAGCCCCTCACCTGTGGATCCTTCCCCATCGATGATTCTTTCATCTCTCATAGAGTCCACTCCCATAAATTCTCCTAAGCATCCCTTACCAAATATCCCTCCTCAACACAATCCCTCAAGCATTCTTACCTTTTCTATTGAGGATATTAGAGGTGAAGTATTTCTCCAATTTTTGCTAAAGATAGACAAGACATTAGCTACAGTTCACATTCAACTTCATAAAGAATTATCAAATGTTATGTACAATGCACATGGGAAAATATATCAATACTTTTGAACACATGCATGGTGTTTTTTACATTTTCATTTGGATTGGATGTGTGCTCCAACTTTATCTTTATCTATTTGTTATATAATTTAACATTGTGTCAAATTCTTATTTATCTTACATGGTGACTTTGATTTCACACTTTATATTGCTTATAATGTCATTTATGTTTGATTTTATTCCTTATCATTGCCTTCTATTCTTCTTAAGTTTCTTTCTTAAAATATTCCCTTATTCTTTTTTCATGATTGTTTACTTTCTTATTTTTATATACACAAATAATTATCATTGTGACTTGGTTATATAAACCTTGTTTCCCTTAGTCATTCCTTTACCACATAATTAGTTAGAAATTTTTTTATCTCAGTATAATTTCTTATTATTAGTCCACTTTGGATCTCCTTTTTTCCATTTTTTCCTTTTCATAAACTAAGCATATACATGGTTGAGACTTGAGAGCACATGCTGGTTCATTGTTAAGCCTAAATGTTCTAGTTAGTCTTGTCTTTGGTCACTTAACTTCCTTTAGTCTAATCCTATAACTCATTCATGTGTATCACTCTATCTCTCATGATTAGTCATTCCAAGTTTGTATGGAGGAGGAATCTTAAAAAATCTATCAAAAAATTCAAAATCCAAATTATTTAATAAAAGGAAATGAGCTAAAAGGTAAAACATTCAAAATTCTTAAAAGTTAAATCACATTAAAAGACATGATTCAAAGCACATCTCCTTATTATAATTGAAGATAAAAATTCACAATTGGCCTCAAAATAGAGTGAAGCTACATTGGAGTGCGATAGGCCAGTAGAATAGAAAAAGAGAATAAAAAAATCTTTTAGTGTTACCTACTTTCTCATGTAAGTACCCAATCTTCATAGTAGACCGAGGACTCTGTAAGGGGTCCTGAGGAATGAGGAACACATCATGGGAAGATAGGTCCATTTTTAATTTTCTTGTGCCAATCTACCTTCATTATTTAATCTTAATACCATTATTATTTTCCTACATAACTTTTTATTTATAGCGAACATGTTTCCTTTGTACATTGATGGTCACTAGTCACTTAGTGTCTTCTCATGTCCTTAGTATGCCTCTTGTCTCATGAGGTCTTATAAGATGCCTAATTTATGATTTTTATATTCCATTTTTCACTTCCTACAATCCTAATATTTACCCTTGAGAAAAATTTCTTTCTTCACTGATCACTCCCTTAGGGATTCTATTTATGAGTTGCATTGTAATACCATGGATAGGACCTGGCCTTCCTAAACAATTACCATAATTTCAGATTCCTATTAACAACAACCATTTTTTACATATTTTCACATTTATTTGACCTTATTGGTGATCAATTTGTGAGTTTCAGTATAAGACCATGGATAGGACCTGGCCTTCCTCACAAAATTTTCTAATAATCCAAGTCTCAACAAAATTACATGTGTCAAATATGACATAAGATGTGATTGATTATGAAGTTACAAATCATTGACATACTTCTCATCTTTATTTAGTTTTTTTTATGCTTATTTTATTAATCTTTCACTTTTATCTTCTTATTTTCTAACTGCTCGTAAGAATACAACCATTTCTTGAATTTTTCATACTTTTCAGCTTCAATTAGTGTGATTAATTCAAGACCAATTTTGCCAATTTTGTTTTTCTTTTATAATTTCCAATGTGATTTAGTATGATTGATTGAATTAATTAATTTATTTTTATACCGTTTCTCTTTTACATGATTTTTATGTTATTACATTATTTTTCATACTTTCCAATGTGAATTAGTGTGATCTTACTTGTTTTAATTTGGTGCCAATCTTTCTCTTGGTTTAAAAATAATACTATTTTCCATCTTGTTTACCATCCTTTTATTTATTATACATAGCCATTTTTTTGTTATTACACATTTCTCAACATAAAATATTGTGTAGTACATTTTTTTGATTGATTATATTTTTCCAAATCTTTTTTGCCTATTTCATTTTAACCATGCATGTGTTTTACATAATGCTAGAAAAGAAACCACAACTCATATATTTCCTATAATGTATACAAAAAAAGCTAAATACATGTTCTAGAAATAAATATATCCAAGCATCCAAAAACACAACCATCATACAAACACATAAGACCAACATCCAAATGCCAAAATGAGATATCTATATATATCATATATTTTTGATACAAAGTACAAAAATATACATAATTCTAGATCTATTACTGGGCTCTATCATATCTATATTGTGTCCTAGCCACACTACCCATAGATGCCTCAAATAATCCCCTCTAAATAGTACACTTTAAAGATGCTATCCATGATGTCAGTCCTACCACCTGTCCTTATAGGTTAGCCATGTGGGCTTGTACCTACACTAGCTGGGCCATGGTAAAAGAATTTGTCATGATATCCATATCAATGAATGGCCATGGTGAAGTGATCATGTGAGTCAATAAAACACACATCACACAACTAAAAATAAATTTAAACCATCAAGTGAGAATATTACACAAAGATATTATATTCAAGAATGGAGATGAATTAATTATACAAATGGATAAAGTTCACAACTCTCATAGCTCTCAAAGCTATTACAACTCACAACTGAGAAGCTCAAACAATCCACAATACATAAAAGAGTAATAGCTCTCTAGCTTACTAAATTAATAACACAAAGGGAGAGAGGTGTATATATAGGTTAGGGAGGGAACGATACCACACATTCCAGTGAATATGGTACTAATATTTACAAATAACCAACATGACCTTTTTAGATCCCTAAACAAGCTAATACAATTATGTAGGAAAAACCCAATGGAAAAAATGCCTATACCAATACATGATCTGCTACCATTAAAGAGTTATAGCTAAGATCACCAGATCAATGAGTTATAGATGATGAGTGATCTCATGAGTCGAGCAAGTACATATCACACTGAAGTTCTAATGAATGAAATCAAGCATAGAGAAATATTGCAAAAAGAATAAGATAAAATTTAATAATCTATATCATGATGAATGAAGAATAAAAAAAGAGAGAGGAATTAATATAGGTTGGAGAGAGAAAGATAACGCATATTCCAATGAATGTGGTATTAATCTTTCCAAGTAACCAACATGACTTCTAGAGCCCTATGTAAGCTAATGAACCCATATAGGCAAAACCTAGTGGGAAAAAGGCTTACACCAACACATGGTAGACATATGTATGCCTCTATCCTAAGCCAAGGCCTACCATGTCTATGCATCTCCTACTCTCACCCATGCTAGTGACTATGGCTCTTCCTTCATGCCCGTACTCATGTTGCAGCCTCTCCTACTAGTCTATACCAACTCCCTAGGATTGACACTATCATAGGATCCTATAGTGTCATAGGGTCATATGGTGTTAGCACTTATTCAAATATATCATGGAGTGATCCCATCACTTGGGATCCCCATCACTCAAGATTCCTTTCTTTTTAATTTTTGGCTATTTTTTGTACTAAAATCTACGGGTTCACTTAATGTTCTTCACATTAGATGCTTTCAATTCTCCTATAGTCTCCTTTTTTATCTATAAAACTAAGGTAATTAAAGGTATGTGTTTTTAAATTCTATCCTTTCATTTATCTTATTTACTCCTTACTTTATTTTACTTGGCATTAATGTTATGTGTTATCATGTTCTATTCTTGAAGCACCATCCTATGTTGCACTCACATGACATGTGATGAGATTCTAGTGGGCATATGTATACACATAATATTTTTAAAATTTTATCATTTAATGATACTTTTTATCTTTTAGGAACCCATCAAGTCTCAATCTCTTTGAGTGCACACCTTAAGGGGTGTACTAAGAAAGGGGTGGGTAGACTATTGGTGTTTCATAGGATTGTTGTCCCTTTTACCACTTTTTATCTACACACTTATCTCCTAAAGCCCATTTCCCCTAAGCTTGTTCTTCTCTATTGTACACTCCTCAATCATTTTCTTCCTTTTGTCCCCCTTTTCCTAACCTTGAGTCCCTTTTTATTGTTCACTCTACTAGGTCGATTGGGTTGAACTTGCACCATTTTGGGTAAAATTCATTTATGGTTTAGGTTGGCTCTTGGATTACCTAACTCATGATTTAGTGAATTTTTTTCCATAACTGTACTAGGTTGACTGGGTTAACCCTACCAGCCAAATTTTTTAGAAGGGCTTAGGGTTAAATATACCTATATATACAAGTTCCTTTCACCATTATTTAGAGAAGAGAATAATAAGTAAGAGCTATTGTGCATCTTCTTATTCAACATTCTACTTGAGGAGAAATCTTAGGGGTTCATACTTTTTTTGGAGATACAAATTTTATCTTGTGGATAAGTATTTTGGATGCATTGATAGGTTGTGTATCCTAGATCCTATTTATCCTTGTCATCTTTACATACCACAATAACCTCTTGTAAAGCACCTTGGCCAAGGGAGAGATTGAGGCTCGATAGGTTCATATTCAAAGGTAATTATTCCTTAATTTGTTCCTCTTTTGTAAGAGTAAATAGATATGCATTTTTACTTCTCTTCTATGCATTAAGATTATGTATACATTGATGTGAGTATATGTCTCTTATGCATATTTACTTTTATTTTTTCTAACCCCCACTTTATGCCACAACTTTGGTGAATATTAGATTATAATTTAATTTAATTGTTATTAGTTTAGTGAATATGAAAACATAAGACCTATCTAGGGTTATTGCATGATTGTGCTTAACTGGAGGCTTTATAACCCTTCTTAACATTGTGTATTGTGATAAGAGATCCCCTAATTGGGTCTAGTAGATCCTCATATTGGTCACATTCTTAATTATCTAATATATCCCCATTCAAAAGTGTAAGTATGATCTATCTTCTCTAAATTAGGATTGATTTATAGACATGATGCATTTATGATTGAATACACTAACCACTACCTCCTTTTATACTCTACTTATCCATAATTAGTCCATAAGTTGACCTTACTAAGAACATAGAAAGAGGTAGAAAGATAATATAAGGGGTATGCAAGCTAGAAGTTAGACATATATATCCCTGGGTACGCCATAGGTTAAGGGCATAACATGTCCCTCCCCTTCAAAAAAATGTTGTCCTCAACTTTGAATCAAACTAGGATGTTTATGAAAGAATGCTTCATGCTTGCATGTTGTATCTTTAGAATGTAAATTCTTCTATTTGATCAAATACTCATTTATCACTCTAGTATGAAATTACTACATGTACATGTGAAGGATCTCTTTAGGCTCAATAATGACTCAAAATTCTTCATCTAATTCAAATAAGTCAGTTTGAGTAAAATCTCTATGTCTAATTACCTTATTTAGGCAAGAGACATGGAATACCAGATGTATGCAAGTAGATAGGGGAAATTCTAGGTTTTAGGCCACAATACCAGATTTTTACAAGATCTGATTAGGTCCATAATACTTAGAGGATAAATTTTTATCTTGTTTTATTACTTCATATAAATATAATTATATGGATATAAACACATATATACCCAATCATCTATTTAAAAATGTCACTCACTATGTTGTTGATCCACTTACTACTTTATTCTATTCTATGCCATTATTAAATTCTCTTGTAAACTAAGGAGTACCTTATATTGATGGTGATTGTGTTCCTCAATATCTCAAACCTTGGGTTGCATTTTAAAGGTTGAAGTGATGGATGGGGGATCATACCCATACAATTCCAAATATGGAGACATTTTGGAAAGTGTGAAAATAAGTATTATACCACCATTCGATAAGTTGTAGCCAATGACCCCATTTTTTCTATTTGACAAAAACAAAACCATGAAGATACCATTCTATACATTTGTTAACTACTTATATTTTTACATCAAATTTAGGATGATAGGATGAGATATGATCCAAATGGGTGACCAAGCATGCAAATAATTTCATCCAAAAAATACTAGTAAATATGGGATCTTAGTCACATATAATGATTTTTGATGTACCATGCAATTTATGAAATGTTTTGATAAAAGTGGAAGCTAGTTTATTGATGATAAATGGTTGTGATAAGGGAAAAAATGAGCATAATTGGTGAGTCAATCCATAATTACTATTATAACATTTTAAGCCTTAGATTATGGCAAACCAATAATGAAATCCATGGAAACCTCCTTAGCTAAGGATGGATAGAATTTATAAAAGACCTGGGGTCTTAAAGGGTTCAAATTCATTATATTGACATAACATGCATTCAAACATGTATTTATATACATCCCTCTTGAGTCTTTCCCAAAATAAATCTTTCTTGATTATATGATATGTTTTTAAAAATCATGAATGACCTTGTATTGGATATGCATGAAGTTTTTGAAGGATTTTATATTTAAGGATTTAATGCTTACATAGGTATAACTAATTTTTATATGATAATACATCCCCCTTCCATGAATTTTTTTTGAGACCCTACAACCAAGCTAAAGATTCTAAATCAAATCTTAGGTATCCCTATCATTATCCTATTCTAATCTTATTTCCTGTAGCCAATATACCTCCCAAATGGTCATTACACATCACAATGCCTCAACTAATTCATCTCACTTGGATAGTGTATCTCCCACCACATTATATTTTCCTTTATTATATATATTTCAAAATAATATCCCAACATTTTAGTCACCAATTTGTGTTGTTATTATGATGACAATTATTGTTCCAAAAAATATTTGAGACTATCATGGTATATATTTCCCTAAAAGTGTCAACCCATCAGATAAGGTCTTCGTTGCTTTAATGCATGTAAAATAACCATCATCTCTTTCTCATAGATTGTATTTGTAAACATCCAATTCCTAACACCATTTGTGTTAAAATTGTCAATCTTACTCGAATTGCACTCAACTGCACATTTTAGGTCAAAATCCATAAAACGTGATAAATGGTTCAAAATTGTTGTTTACAAGTGCCAATTTAGGTCAAAGTATCCCTAAATAGGGCAATGCAATTTATGGGATAGCTAACTTTGATCAATTTATTTTGAGTTAAAATGATGATTTTTCCTTTTGTGCTCTGGATCACTCTTTTCTTCTAATTCATTAGTACACATCATGTGCTTTTGTTATTTATTGTTGGGAACATCCTAAATGAGAATATAGTTCTAATTCATCTAACATCAGCCTCTAATTCCTCTCTAGTCAAATTATGACCTAGTAATATGACATTCTGACCATTTTGATTAATTGAGGACCAATTTTCAAATAATTACACAAATGTTGACTAGCCTTGTTTAAGGTTAATTAATCTAAATCAATAACTTAAGTGGATTTTCTATGAGAGTTGTTGAATATTTATTTTTGAAAATTGATTCCTATTAACTGCATCATCAGGTGACATCATTTCTTGGGAAGACATCCATAGGCCATAAATGCCACAAATATCAAGATTATGGGTTACCCATGCCTAGTTAATGCCTCCCATGCCTCTTCAATGCCCCTTCTTCCAATGTCATGATGAAGATAATTATGAATTTAATTCTAAATATTAAGATTATCCATATCCACACATCTCAATCTTGAGATGGATAGTCATGGTTGATTTTAACCAATCTCAAAGATATATAAATAGAGAGGCCATGAACATCATTTTAAAGCTATTTTGGTGCAAGGTTATTATGTTCAAACATCTTAAAATCTTGAATATTGAAAAATTATAATGCTAAATTGTTTCTAAAAAGCCTCATTGATAGGATAGTTTAGTGGTTTACAATCAAGAGCCTAGGTTTTATGGAGTGTTCTTGAGGCATTGGAGGAGCTTACCACTACTGTTGACAAAGACAAGGATGCTTGATCAAGGGAGAATATGTTTTTGACCCACATGGGTATGGTGAATCCATTTGGGAAGGTAATATGGTGTTGCTTTATTTCATTTATTTCTTGCTATCCTTTGTAATTCCCATAGGAATAGATAGGCTTGGTTAGTTAGTTCTTTATGCATATTTCATTATTTATGGACTAATGCTTGACTAACTTGCTTTGTAATCATCTCTATAGTCTTGAGCCTAGTTTTTACATTTAATTGATGAACCTCAAATTTAAGTGGTCTACCTTGTCACATGAGTACAACCCCCATGTTGTATCCTAATGCATCACATTCAACAACAAAAGTTTTAGAAAAATTAGGGGTAACCAAAATTGACATGGTATACATAGTTATTCTGAGTTGTTTAAATGCCTTGGTAACTATTTTAGTCCATTAAAAGGATTTTTTATTCAAAAATGATGTGAGTGAGGCATTGATGCTACCATAATGTTTGAAAAACTTGTGATAAAAATTTGTTATCCCAATAAATCCTTGAAGGTTATTTATGGTATTGGGAACTTGCCACTCCATCATCACTTTGATATTTTTAGGATCAAATTTCATGCCTTAATATAAAATAATATGACCCAAGTAATCCCCCTCTCTGACACCAAAATCACTTTTGGAAGGTTTTCCATAAAGCTGATGTTGTTCCAAAATCAAAAGTACCTATTACACATGCTTCAAATGCTCTTCCCATTTTTTTGTTTAAATGAGGATGTCATAGAAAAAATAAACCCAAGTTTCTCAAAAATGGCCTAAAAATAGTATTCAACAAACTCTAAAATGTATATGGTGCATTTGTGACACCAAAAGGCATGACCATAAACTCATTATGACCTTCATGAGTTTAGAAAGCTATTTTAGGTATCTCCTCTTTGTGGATTTGAATCTAATGTATCCAAAGAGAAGATATAATTTGGTAAAAAAAATAGTGCCATAAAATTCATCTTATGGAATAATAAATTTATCTTTCATGGTGTATTTGTTGAACTCTTATAGTCTGGGCACATCTTCCAAGTTTCATCCTTCTTAAACACCATAACCATTAGGGAGGAATATTCATTTTGGTTGTGTCTGATAACTCCTATCTCTAGCATCTCCTATACCATGTTTTTAAATTTAAATATTTTTGGAATATGGACACCTTTATGATGTTGGGTGGTTTAGTACCTAAAATTAATCTAATGGTATGATCATGCACTCTTCTTAGTGGAAGGTCTTTTAGCATGACACTAAAAATGACATAATGGTTGTCTAATGCCAATTATAAATATAGATGGGTAGAATTATTGGTTGGTTGAATTTATATGGAAATCATTGCATAATAAATCCTTCAACACATTTTTTGATTATCTTCATCATCTAGTGAGAATTAACTAGTTGTGGATATTTAACCCATAACCTACACAATTCAAATGTCTTACCTTCTGAATGAAATCACATGAATATTTACTAGAATTTCATCTCAATTATGCCTAAAGTGATGATCCATTGCATTCCCAAAAAAATTTCATCCCAAACCATTAGAATAACAAACATAATAGAATATAATAGGTAGTCTCCCATAACAAGCTTAATACTATGGCATTTTCTAGAATAATTAATTGTACTACCATTTGAAGATGACCTAAAATTTTAGAGTTGGGTAAATGAAAAAAATCAAACAAGTATCTAACTTACTATTGATTAATTTGAATCTAATTTAGTAGTTAATCAACACACTCATATTTTATTTCTCAAGGAAACCCACCACCTTAAGAATTTGAGGGGTACCAATACCTGAAAGTGCTTGATAAGAATTATTAGGTTGAGAATATTTAAATTTATCCTTAGGTTCATCCAGGGTTACACCTGAGGCCTCATCATCTTCTTCATCCTCATTGACACATTCAATCTAAAAAAATATATTTTCAACACATCTATGTATTTTTCTCCATTTGCTATCACACCCAATACATGACCCTTTTGCATGATTCTCTTCAATTTGCTGAGGGGTTAATATTTTAGGCTATGGAAATGATGGGGATAGGAAATTTTGTATAAATTAGTGAAAAGTATTCACTTGATAAGATCATTTTACTCTACCACACATACCATTAGTATTGCTTTAGATAGTAAACTAAGACTAAACATGTGAACCTCCTTTTGGATGCTATCTTTGAGGCCACCCAAGAACAAGTTAGTAAAATTTTATTTAGTGATGTCATCCACATGTAAGGATAGATTATAAAATTTATGAATATAATCCTTCACAATCCCTATTTGATGTAGTTTTTCTAGTTGAATGATGTTGTTTTTAAGATATTATTGTAATAGCGGAGCTACATCTCTTTAGAAAATATAGACTAGGTAACCTAAAATCCCTTATTTTTCTTTTGGGCACACAACCATCTATACCAAATAAAATGCTTAGGTTCCATACATAGAGAGGTAATGAATACCTTTTTCACACATGGAGTCTAACGTAGACCAAATAAATTTTAGATTTAATTTATCTAATTGAGTGTATCCTTACCATCAAACTTACACAAGTCCATTTTTGGCAACAACTACTTCAGACTAGGATTGAAGGTGTGATTATTTGAATGGGGAGAACTAAATTGAAGTGGTGGAGGATTATTTTATGAAGGATGAGATATAATATTGGATAATTTCCTAGTTATGAGTGTCAATCTATCCTTTAAAACATTTAGGTCTCCACTTACCCTAATGGTGCCCCCTTTGATCATGTTGAGATCATATTTCCACACCATGATTTTTAAATATTAATGAAGTTGGTGAACCGCCTTAGAAATAAATGAATCAAAAGTGTCAGACTCCATGTTGTCCTTATGAGGATTTTTTTGATATTCTTTCCCTTTCTCATGTCTACAAGTGTTAGGGTCAACCATACATAAACTCTAATATGGAGGGTTTGAACCTCAAAAAATAAAATGTATAAATAAATTATACTATTGAGATCATCTCGCTGTGATGAATCCAATGACTACTAATGTGCACAAGGGTGAAAAGTTTTTTATTGAAAAAACATACCAATAGATTATATCATTGTGATCATCTTGATAAGATGAATCCAATGACTGATAATTTACACAATGGTGAATTTTTTTCTAGAATTTATTTTTACTTTAAAAAAAAAAATTAACTTCAAACAATAATTTAGTGATGGAAAAATTAAATTCTTCCCTACTTTCAAGTGATTTTTTAAATTCTTCCACTTATAGGATACCCTCAAAACTAGATCTAAAAAAATAAAGCCATAGAAACTTACCCAAATTGAAGATCTAATACAAATTATAATGAAATTACTTAGATTCTTGCATAATAAAATATTATATCATATAAATAAGAGTAGAATATGGAGATCCAAAATAATAATTGATAGAAGAGCAGAATGTTTGATAATTATAGCTAAGCCACTTCAAAGGGGAACCTCCATAATAATGACATAAGAGAAGACTTCATAATATTATAATCAAATACTAACCACCACCTCTTATATACTCTCTACCTAGCCATGGTTATTCCATAGGCCAAACTTAGTAAGAACATAAAGAGATGTGACAAGATAATATCAGAAGTAACAAGCTCCAATTTAGCCACACATATCCCTTAGCATGCCATAGGTTAAGGGCATATAAAGCAATATATATTACTAATAACTACAAGCCTTTCCCATCCCATTATTGATGCACCCTTTAAGGCATGGACTTAGGGTGACTAATGTGTTGACAAGATGTTGCAAGATAAAGCATCAACAAATGATAAAATGAAAAATATTATGTGTAAACATAAGTTCCCTTTATTGAAAGAAATAAAATAAATAAATGGAAGTATTTAAAATATTTACATGAAATATTATTATTAGATGATTTTAAAAAGTAAATTTGTGACAGATAAAGTGAGATATCAGGAGAAATAAAATAGATAATATAGTGTGGAAATAAAATATTGAATGTGCCTAAATATAAATAAACTCATATTTTCTCTTACAGGTAGGAAAAGATCATATAAGAGAGTTAAGAGTTAAAATCATTAATTTCATACCCAAAAACATTTATATCAAAACCTAATTAAAGTATGGTATTTTTTTTTACTTAAGTGAATGATGTTTACTTGCTTAACTATTGTTGTCATTCTTTTAGTGTTAAAACTAAAATGTAACACACACAATTATTCAATGATTTAATTAATCTTATTTCACTTTCTAAAACAAGAGTCAAAAAGATAAATATATAAAACATGTTTAATTAAGAGTTAGGTTTGTTAGTGGTCTATAAATTTATTACATCACATAAGATTCCATTTAAATTAATACCCACATTAAGTAAAAATGGGAACAAATAATGTTAATATCAAGTCTAAATAAATGGGTTTATATTAATTATATTTTTTTGGCTTATGAATTTAATAATCTGACCTAAAGATGATCTAATTTTAAAAAATACCTAAGATAATATATATCTCAGATGATAATTACTTTTAATATGTTTACCACCCTAAGAATTACCAAAGGAGAGTCCCTACTAAACACTACACACACTCTACTCCCAAGACACACAAAATAATTAAAGTTTATGATAAAATACTCTTCATATAGAGGTAGTTAATGTTATCATAATATAAACTTAACATATCTTGGTTAATGGTAAGAAATCACAGATTAATCTCTAATTTTATTTAATTATTTACTTACATAATCTATCTCAATAATAAATCATTATACTAAATCGATGGAATGATGATGAGACACCCCTAACCTAGCTTATGACCTAGACTTGTGCCCTCACAAATAGGCATCTTATATATCCAATCCTTAGAATCAGGGTTAGATGTAGTTTTGTTTAAACATACGATGAGTCTCCTATGCAATATGTCATCACTAAAGTGGGTTGGAACTCTAAGCCAACAAGGAAAAAAAAACACAACTCAGGAGACCTTCTATAAGATCCAAATGTCAAAATCAAAATAAAAACACACACTAAAAAAATTCTCATCATAAAGCTGTGTGAATGTATTTTGGATTATTCACTATATTAATATTTTTAGAAATAAAAACCCAACATGAAAACAACATCAAAGGAGGGGATAAAGGAGAAATCAGAGACTTATAATGAGATTTTTTATCATCTTTTTATCCCTTAGAGATCATCTCTAATATTAGCAAGTTGGTTTGAGTGTAAAATGATTGAATTATTGGATTGTTTGATTGATCTTTTTAATGGCTTCAATGGTTTCTTGGCTTTTTTATGGATTTGGAAAGGATATAGAAGTGATTGGATGATAATGCAAGTATAATGAATACTTATGGATTTGAAATTAAGCTGGTCATAGAGGAGTGATTTGTATATAAGTTAAAGGAGGGAAAATCAATGGCTCATATTCAAACTTGAGCCATGGAAACCAATAGTGGAGGAATTTCTAAAAAAGTAAAAATTACTTGGAAACCTCTGGAATGGAGAATTATAGAGGGGAAGGGCTAAGTTAGAGGAGATTATAGAATTTTCAAACTCTATAATCTTGATTAGGGAGTAGGGGTGTAGGAAAGGCTAAGTTAGTAGGGTGGTAGATGGGTAGGTGAATACAAAGTAATTTTAATTTGTCGAGTGGGTTAGTAGGTAGATTAGTAGGTAAATAGGCTGGTTAGTGGGTTAATAGATTGATTAATTAGTTTCAAGGGTATGATAAGGTTCATGGGATGTAGGGAGCTTGCATAAGAACTAGGGTATTAGTTACTTGATTAGGAATATGATTATGGGTTAAATCAGTGGGTTTAATGGGATTATTAGGGTGAGAAAATTTAGGTACATACATTTTGCCTATATTTGAAAGGGCATTCCAAGTGAACAAGATGGAAGGAGTAATGAAATTTCAAGGAAAAACCAAGGTCATGAATGGAAAGTTGTTAGTGGGTATTATGCCATCTCGAGAAAGCATATGGGGAGAAATGACCCAGATGGTCATTTGAATAGAAGTCTCAAGGGTGGGATAAAACTAGGATGATGAAAGGGGGTTGAGATTCCCTAAGTAACAACATATCTATAATTAAGATGCCCCAATCATAGATGGTAAAGGAGAGAGTGGCTTAATCTTGAGAGATGGGTTCTAGACAAACAATCAATAACTAGAAAGTAGATGGATTAATAAGATGGGAATTCCCAACATGGGGATATTGTCCAAGAAATAAAGAGATGAGATAGGTCATAAGCTAGTGATATTTCCCATAGAAAGGACACATGCCAGGGTGGGATAAAATATTATAATAAAGATTGGATGAGTTGATTAATGATAATAAGCCACTTTATGTGAGATGCATAGCTTATAATGATGTAATGAGATTAATTGATTCTTATAGGATGGGATAGGATTAGGGGTTGATAGTGGTGAGATATCCCTAGGAACTAGATTGTGGCTAGGTGCTACCTACATAGTCTTACATGACCTTACGATGATGTAGTTCTGATGGATGATAGGAAGATGGAAGGCCATACCATAGATGACTTAGGGATGATAGTTGATGATTAAGTGAGATGATAAATAAGGAATACAAGATGTGAGAGTGAAAGAGGGGATAATAAGATATGATAATGGGTATGTTAATGGGAAAAGGGGTGATGGGGGTTAAAACATGGGTAAAAGAGGGGGTCAAATAGGACAAAGGGGATTAAAAAGGATCATTTTGACTTTCACCATTGGTAAAAATAGTGATATGGAGATGGAACCATAGAACCCATCCCAAGTGATTCACATCATGGTAAGAGAGTTAGAGAGTTATAGAGACCTCAAGATGTAGGACCACTGGTATGTATTTAACCCCTATCCTATTAGTTTTTTGATTTGAGCATTTATTTCTATTTTTAGACTAAATGTGCCATGGGTACAATATCATGACTAGGGGTATTACCCTTAGTGGAATTATTATGCCTATGAGTGGTGATATCATAGTCATAATATATGTTATCACAATACCATGACAAATGACTCATGGTATCACAATATCATTAAAAAGGATTTGTGGCTTTGCATAACTTCAAGGTTAAAGTCATGGTTATGAAAAAATTCAAGATGTGAGTTGAAATATTGCATGGGATGGAGTAAAAGGTAAAGGGGTAGATAGATAAGATGTTAGGCTAGGGAATTAGGGGGTAGGCAGGAGTATTTAGTGAGTAGATAGGATGAATTAGAGATGGACGATGGGGGGGTTAAGGATGAACATGGGTAAATTAATTAAGCTAGGGATGTCCATAGGGTGAGGGAGTGAGTTAGTCAAGTTTGTTGAGAATATGGTATAAGGTATGCATGAATTTTTCATTGATGTCATGAAAGTGTCATTTATGTCATTCTGAGTTATCTTTGTTATTCTTGAAGTCGAGTTTATGAGTCCTTGCATTGAGAGACATAATGAAAAGGCATAGAATTGGTAGCATGATGAGATGAGTAGTATGATATTTTTGGGAATAAGGTTGGTAGTGTATGATCATGTTATGAGGTTTAATGACATGAGGATGAGGTTTTTAGAATATTACAAGAGGTTTCAAGGTATGATCTAGGTCTAAGTATGACAGGTAGTTTTATGTGTATGAGTGAGAATGATGTTCCCAAGTCTCTTTTCATAGATTTGAATAATACAATGCACATTAAGTTATTATATAGGTATCATAGGTTATTTTTAATGTATTTATATGCATGAGAAACACCTATGAAGGAGTGAAAATTTAAAGGTTCATTACTGGGTTTTTGAAGCCCATGTGCAGTTCTAAGTAAACATATGAAAATGGTTAGTTTGAGGTCTTATACCATTTTTGGTGAGATAAAATAAACATGATGATGAATATGAAGTAATGGAGGTTATATCCACATGATTTTTTTATTTTTTTATGTGTAAAATTTGAGTATATGCTTCAGATTTGTAAGATATACTTTTTGACAGTGAGAAGGGCTAATTGTGAGGAGACCTAATTATGCGGTTCAAGGAGTGAAACGAGCTAAATGGTGTTGGGGAGATAAGGTGGTATTAGTAAGGGTATAATTAAATAATTTATGAAGTTTTTCATTCATTTTTGGATGTTCAAGGTGTTCCAAAGAGGTCAAAGTGAAACGTGTGTTTTGAGAAGGACTAATTGCATTAGGTCTTTATTAGGCCTAATGTTGGTCTTGGCCATTAAGTGTAATGACCAACCTATGTAGTGGTTGTTTAAAATTTTAAAAATGTTTGTTGAAATATTATGAGGGTTTTCCAAGTATGGAAATTTTCTTGTCTAACCAATATGGGTAAGCACAAGAGTCAAGTATAAAGAGAAGGTCTAATAGACCTAATTGACTGGTTAAAATATTGAGGACATGAGAAAATGATATAGCATTTTAGAAACTAGGTAGAGGGATTAAATACCATCATATATGTGTGGTGAATATGTAATTAATATATAACTATGTTTTTATATATGATGATCAATGTCATATGACCTAACTCTACCAAGGAAAGGGCTAGTTGAGCGAGAAGGCCTAATAGGTTGTTTGAGAGAGATAAAAGAGTGAGAAGAGAAAAATAAGGTGGTAATATTGAGTTGAGTGAGAAATAGGTGTCCAAAGGTGATTGTATATTCAATGTAACTAAGTTGGTGCTAAGTTACCTTGTGGGTTGGTTCCTCCTTGCACGTTGGTGATTTCTAAAGGACTAGTTGAGTTGGTGCTTGACTAGTGAGGGGTTGGTGCTCCTTATGGGTTTGGTGCCTCACTAAAATTTTGATACATTACTTATAGGATAGTATTACAAGATGTGTGTCAATAGGATTTATTCCCCATGATTGTTTCCCATATATATTTTGTGTTCATGTTTTATGTTCCTACTTCATGCTCATAAAAATGATTGATTATGTCTTGCTATATCTCTATATTTGTTGGAATGATTAATGAATGATATATGGAATTTAAATAAGAGTTTTTACATTAATTTACCCCCTCTCTAAATGTTTTTCCTTCCAATAATTTGTATCATATCAAGGTTTATTATGCAGGCCTAACAATCTAAGGGATATCTTTGGAACACAGGTATGAACTTTGATAATGAAAGTGTCTTTTATGATTGTAATGAGGATCTATCCATAGTCATTTGAACAACTTATGAATGCTATTCAAAAGAGAATAATAATATGGATTAATTCACCTAGCTTAGAATGAAATTAAATATTTTAGAGGCATAAGTTGAGTAAGATGCGATCAAGATAAGGACATATCAAAATTTTTAGGAGAGTACTAGAAAGCTTAACAATATTTTGGATAGTCAAAGGTCATTTTATGATATGAGAAGTCTTAGATTTGAAGAATAAAAATAGGAGTTCAAGGAGATATAGTTTACTAATTTCATTGGTCAGTTAAGGAGTGGTAAAGTTGGTATAACAAAGACCTCTACAGAAGTGATCAAGTTTGAAGTCAATCATCAACAAGCCAAGAAGGGTTTTGATCCATCAAAGGATATCAAAAGCAATGGTGTATCATCCTATGATCATCAAAAGACAAATAAGGTTAAACAATCATAGTATGTGGATTCTTTCATTGGTTATTATTTTTCTTGTGACAAATTTGGACATAGAGCTATTGATTATAGATGGAGAAGTAGAATCCTATGTTATAATTACAACCAAATAGGTCACATTATAAAAGAGTGTAGGAAAATATCTATAAGGAAAACTAGTCATGTTAAGAAGACACCTAGACATGATACTAAAGAATGGATCAAGAAATTAGACCCTATGGGTAAGATGAAAGAGAAATAAGAATCTATAGGAGAAGAATATATGATAGTCCAAACTACTTTTCATACTCAGAATGAAGACTTGAAGTGGCACATATATAGTGGCTATTTAAGTCACATGATAGGAGATAAGATAAAATTCATCACTTTGATTAAAAATTTCATAGTTCCAGTAAGGTTTGGAGATAACACATCTACTAATATATTTGGCAAAGGTGCTTTGATCTTGGACAATGTGAAGACCAAAAAAAATGTATTATATATAAATGTCTTGAAACATAACTATTGTCTCCAAATATTGCACCCTAGGAGAGGGTGGTTCAAGCCTCCCCTAGATTTGGGCAATGTTGGGACATTTACAAGCCTGTGGGTGTGCTTATATGTGGAAATGAACCTCTAGGTTGAAAGGGCTATCTCTTTGTATTAGATTTTATGCAATAAGACTACTGAACTAGTTTGTATGAGTGAAAAGAGTTAAAAGTTTGCATAAATAAAAATCCTAGTCTAAGATGGTGATACACCAAGAATTAGTATCCACATGTATGCCCTATATTTATGCATAATAAAATAGAATATAGTCTATAACACAAGCTCTAGAAGATTCCAAAATAAGTATTTCAATGCAGAGACAAAATGAATGAGATCACACAAGGTAAAAATTGGAAAAGACAACTTGTATAGTCCAGAAAAAAGGTTACACATTGTTTCTATGCTATATTCACTTTCTACATTCAAAGAGAGAAATAAGAAACTAAGAAGAATGGTCTAAGGCTTGTATGTACCTAGATGAAGTCGTGCACACCATTATCCAGACATCGTGAGAACTCCTCTTTGGTTGTGGAGGATGACACCTGCAAAAGAAAGAGACTAAGACAAAGAAGACATTAGATGAGGAGATGGTGGGTTGCCAAGCAAAAGCTTGATCCCAAAAGAAAAAGCTTGAGGAATGTCAACCCAATGATTGATAAAAGTAATGTCTGATAAAAGGTAGAATGATAAAAGACTAAAATGATTGAAGACTAAAAAGGAAATGGAAGCAAATACTTACCTAAATGTTGCTGTCAGCCTGGTCACAGTCACCGATGTCGGTGGTCCTATCGACATCAGTTGTCAAGGTCTACCGAAGTCAGTTATTCTACCAACATCGGTGGGGGTAGTGGTCTCTGTGGTGGGCGTTGATTGGGGAAGTAGTCTGTGGATGAGGTCTGGATGAGTTTTTGGTTTGTGGACGGGTCTGAGAAAGGCTATGGCTCTGGTTGAGTGGTCTGGGGGTTTGGTTGAATGGCTTGAGAGTCTGTGCAAAGGTTTAGGACAATGGACAGAATGTCAAAAAGGGATAGAGGGATAGAGGATGCCAATAGGGAGACAGGGAGATAAGGATTCAGGTCTGGTCTGGTTAACAGTCTGGTCTGGGGAGGGATATTACTTGAAAGCAATAACTAAAAACATGATGGAAACACAGACAATATACATACCTGTGCCTTGTTGAAGGAGTGATGCTGATCCTTGTACCTGTTATTGATGTAGCCTATGTGGAGGACCTGTTGCTAGTGTAGAAGACTGATGTTATTGCTGGTGCAGAAGCCCTGTGAGAGGGGGAGTGAGAGGTCTGGTTGAGAGATTGGTGGATTGATTGGCAGAGTGGCAGATGGTCAAAGACTGAAGAAGTGAATGAAGAGCAGGGGTGAAGGGGTAGATAATAGACAAATAAAACCATTATGAAGGGAACTGATGCTGGCAATATCACTGACATCGATCGATAGTTGACCGACATCAGCGGTTGGAAGGCAGGAAAAAGGCTAAAAATAGCCTTTCATCCATTTTCCAAACTGTCGAGTTTAAGTGGCAGGGTAAGAAACGGTCGAGAGGGGTTAAATGGGCGCAAGGATGAGGAATAGGTCATAAATGGGTCATGGGGGGATGAAGGGAATCCAAAGAAGGGAATCCTAGGGTGGTGAGGTGGCAAGGGAGAGAGAATTATTAACTTAAAATAAGATAATTATTTCAAATTAACAAGACATGGGTTAGGAGTGGTTAAGTGGACCAAAAGAGACTAAAGGGGGAGAGGACGAGGAGGATGACCAAGGGAGTAGACACGATTTTAGTGTCTACATTTGCCCCTTTTTGTCTTATTGGTTGTTCTGGATGAACTGCAAGACAAAAATAGGAGTTGATTGCCCCAGGTGTGGGATAAGGTTGATTTCATCTTGTTGGTTGTTCAAGTGAACTGTAAGATAAAAATAGGAAGAGGCTGGTTGCCTTGATTATGGATGAGGTATTCCCCCTCAAAGTAGGAGTCAAGAGAAGGAAACCTAGAATTGGGTGCTGATTTGACAGAGAGATGGATAGAGAGGGCGAGGATCGAGTGTGAACGCTGTAAAGGCTGAGATTACATGTATACCACACCACGAGATGGTCAGGTCAAATTATCACAGGTTAAGGGTTGAGGAGTGCCAAAATTGAAATAACTGGGCCCTAGCATTTGGTCATAGCTGATTGAGTTATTCAATCTAAGCTGAAGCTCCAATGGTCATCATGTTCTAGGTATCCTAGGCTTAGGAAGTGCTCCTAGAAACATGAAAATGTCACAAGTAGTGTAGATCAACCGGCTTGCGATCTTATACTTGTGAGGGTCAAAAATAGTCTGCAGACAATTTTGCTAACCAGTCATGAGGTAGCATACATGCAAAAACAACCAAGGCAACATTGTCTTGGAAGTGGTTGGGGTTAGAGGAGATGGTCATGATCTCCAAGGTCTAGTCAAGGTGGATGGACAGATGAAAGGATGTGGCCGAGCTAACCTCAGAAGACATCATGTGATCTAAGTGCTGCCTACATAGCCCTTATGTGAAGGGCCTCAGGCCAATGTAGTTCTCCCTAAAAGGGAGGAAAGGTCAAAGTGGTCGATGGTCTTGGTCGAGGTCAAGGTCATGGTCAAAAGGAGGAAAGAAGGTTTGTCCATCAGAGAGATGAACAAATGAGGGTGGTCGAGCTAACCCCAAGAGACATCGTTTCATTTAAGTGCTACCTACATAGCCCCGGTCTTAGGGCCTTAGACCAATGTAGTTCAGACTAGGAGATAAAATGGTTAATGATGGGTGTGGTCATGTGTTGAAATGAAGAAGAAAAAAAAGATGTTACAGCCTTTTCCAAATGGTGTATTTTGTAACATTGGTTGAGGGGTCTTTCATCCCTAGCAATTTTCCATATTCGTGATGGATGTATGCTAAAAATGAATTGAGGTCTATTTATGCTTCAGCAAGTATTGGTTTATGCTTAACATAAATTGTGTCTGGTCGATAGTTTCCATGTGTATTGGTGTCCATAAAAACTATGTGAAATGGACTAGGATGATGTCTGATGTCATGATGTCATGTTGTTGGTTTGAAAATGTTTTGGGTTGGGATGGTTGGGTAGAAAAAGGTTTGGTTGGATGTGACCAAAGTGTGAAAGATAAGTGAAAGGCAAATGGCTCTTTCATTGACAAGGACCAAAATGATGGCATGGATAGGGGTTGTTAGAACAAAAGCCCCGTTTATGCATTACGTCGTTGACCATGGTTGTGCTAGAGAAGTAATCGAATCACTTGACATTAAGTGAGCTCGAAGTCCCTTGAGTATATGATAGGTGATGTGATATGAGAGGATGGGGTAACCCTTTTGTGGCAGGAAGAACCTTGCCCATTTTATAGGTGACCCAAGAATGACTATAGGCATGTCCATGACTTTATAACTTGTCATTTTTTTTTGGGTGGACTGATCGATGCGGGAAGTCCACATAGGGATGTTGTTTTTCTTAGTGGTCATATATGTGAAGCTAATCGATGCAGGAAGCTTCAAAAAGAGTGCTATCTGTAGCAATATTTAGTCATAGCCATCCTTCGAGGGAGTGGTCTATATTTTGCTTTAAATGCTTTTGATATGTCTTGGTCTATCTGTCCTTCAAGGGAGCAGTCTAGTAAATATAGCAATTATGTAACATTCCTTCGAGGGAGCAATCTACATTTAAAGTTTTATGACCTTGTATATGATAGGTATCCCACTTTTAATATGTTTTGTTGACTGATGTTTAGCCATGGATGAGCCTCTAGAGGTTTAAGGGTTCCCTTTTATTAGGACAAAGCATTACTGCTTGACAAAAAAGGGTTGACAAAGTGTTGGGGAATAGGGTTGAAAGGAATATAAATGACAATGACAGGGGGTTGCTCAAGGGACAAGCTCAAGTAAAATGTCAAGTGATTGAGTACTCGACTAATAGTAGAATGGTCGAAGATGCAAGGTATAAAAGGGGGCTCAAGTTCTGATAAGTCCCTGGGCCATGCTTGTGCATTATGATAATGTCTGAGTCAATTAGGAGTGGACTTTCCCCATTTGACTCTTCAAGATTGGTCACGTGTTGATTGATGTTGATTGGTTGATGATTAAGAGGTTGGGCTAAATGTTTGGTCAAAGATTAGTTGGGACTAGTTGAATGTTTTGATAAAAAGGTTGGTTGAATGTTTGGGTTAAATGTTTGGTCAAGGTCATGATTGATGATTGGTTGGTGTCTGGTCGATGGTCTGGTCGATGGTCTAGTCAATGTCTAGTCATGGTTAATGTCTGGGTGAATGTATGGTCAATGTCTTGGTCAAAATTTGGTTGAGGTCTTGGTCAATGTCATGATCGAGGTCTGGTTGAGGTTTGGATTGATGATTGGTTGATGTCTGGTTGATGCTAGTTGATATTTGGTTGATGGTTGGGTTGAAATTGGTATTAGGTTGATGATTGGTCAAATGGTTGGGTTAAATGTTTGGTCAAGGTCAGGTTGATGCTTGTTTGGTCGAGACATGGTCGAGGCTTGGTTGAGGCCTAGCCAAGGTTTAAGATGAAAAGAGTGATTGATATTTGGTCGAGACTGGGTTGAAGGGTTGGTCAAGGCTTGGATGAACGTTGGATTCCCCCAGTGGCTAAGAAGAATGTTTAATAGATTGGTCAAGGTCAGATGAGGCTTGGTGGTCAGATTGACTGTGTTGATGTCGAATAAGGGGGTTAAAGGCGGTAAAGGGACCATAGTCTAGCATGGAGATCCTGATTTAAGTGATGAGGTATGAGAAGCATGGGTCGGTGTTGATGATTTGTCGAAGGGGTGGTTAAGAGGGTCCTTGATGAGAAGGGTATCCTTTCTCTGATGTTGATGAGTGATAGCTTTAAGAGCACAACAACGCTCAGTGTCATGTCCTAAAGTGTGATGATAGTGGCAAAATTTAGAGTTGTCAAACCAAGATGGTCTGGATCCGAGAGTTGATGAGTGGGGCAGTGTTGAAGGCTTATTGCTAACATGGTCAAGAAGAAAGGTGTCATTCCCTAGACATTGGTGAATGACAACCTTGAGGGCACAACAATGCTTAGTGTCGTGCCTAGGTGTGCAATGATACGCACAAATCTGAGTGTCATTAAACTAAGACAATTTTGGTCTGAGAGATTGATATGGTTTAAGAGGTGAGAGATTGATGCGAGAGGACTGCAACAATTGCCGTAACAATAAGGCATAAGAACCTGCTAATGGGTCTGGATGTTTTGTTGTAGTGGGGGTTGATGACTTTGGTTTGAGAGGCGTTGGTTGATGGATTGGAGGAGATATATGTCTGATGGGTTGATAGAGAAATGGAGGTGACTTGCCTCTATGAAGTATGGGAGTGGGAAGCACTCCTATTAAAGTGGATGGATGCGGGCCAAAAATTGAAGGTAATGATGAAGATGGGGGAAGAGTCCTTCAGTATGGTTTAGTGGCCTTCTTTGGTTTGGGTTGAGGGCCAAATTTGTGCGAGGCAAGGTTAGATACAGGTTTGGGTTCAGATGTGGACAGAGGTGAGTGAGATGTAGCAATCCCTAGCAAAAGGCAAGAGGAAATTGTGACAGGGTCTTCCTCGATCGAAATGGGCAGAGAGACTGGTTCTTCTCTTGGTGGAGAAGAAATAGGAGAGTGTGGCTCCTCAAGAGGGTAGAGGGTAGGGATGATGGTGCCTTCTACTTGTGCTTGAGGAGTAGGCAAGGTAGGGTCCTCCATTGGTAGGAGGAAAGACGAAGGTGTGGCTAATGGCATAGGTATGGTCAAGGCATCCTCCAATATAAGAGAGGTCAATGGAGGACTAACAGGGAAAGAAGATGAAGTGGAGGAAGAAGGGTCTTCCACCTGTGAAGGAGGTTGGTCAAGGATAAGAGGCGAGATCATGTTGACTGTGTGTATGTCATGCTCATGGGAGTTATCAGTCAAGGTCTGGACATTATTTTGATTAAGAGGAAGGTTTGGGAATGGTTGTTTGAAGATGTCGATGTGTTGGTTGGGTGGGGTGTTCGGGTTATCTAAAACAAGATCCCTCTTGTCGATCATGTCTTGGACTATGTTTTTGAAGGTTCGGCAATTGTCGATGTCATGGCCGTGGACGCGATGAAAGTGACAGAAGTTGGCCTCCCTATACCATGTAGGGAGGGCTTTTGAGGGGTCAAATTGAGGTGGTTGAATTGGAGGGAGATTGAGGACCCCCTGCTTGACTATTTTTTCCAAAATGGAAGCGTACGATTCTCCAAGTGGAGTGTATGAACACTAGATGTACCATTGTTGGAATTGTTTGGTGATGCTTAAAGATGTAGAAGGTTGAGAGTGATTAGTTGTTATCGAGGATGGTGATCTAATGACCACAGTGTTGGCCACTCCTTTCAACTTGGAGTTGGTAGAAGAAGGTCTGGAAGAAGAAGGGTCATTGGCTTTTGCATTGGTATTACGCAATTTGACCTTATCCTCTTCAATGGCATAGAGTTTGAGCTTTCGGGCCATGGCAAAAGCTTCGTCGAAAGTGCAGAATGTTTGAATCTGCAAGGTAGAAGAGATGTGCCTAGCACATGCTCAAGAAAAGAGCTTGATGAGATCAGGTTGAGGTAAGGAGAAGGTGAGCTGGTTAATCAGGCCTCTCCAATGGGTGACAAAATTGACTATTGATTCGTTGTCAAATTACCTGATGGAGTAGAGGTCTATGATTGAGACTTGCTTGGTGATGTTGATAAAAAATGGTCGAGAAATAATTGGGCAAGTTGAATGAATGAAAAGATAGAATGTCTGGTAAGAGAGCTATACCAGTCAAGGGCAGGGCCAAAAAGTGACATGGGAAACGTGCGTAGAAGTAACACATCATCGTGGGCTATGAGATAGCAGGCATGTCTAAATGCCTGTAGGTGTTGTTGTGGGTCTTCCTTACTCTGGAAGTGAGTAAATTTAGGAAGCTCCCACTGGTTGGGGTATGGTCAAATCAGGACAGAGGGATGAATGGGTTCATTGCAAATTTGGTCATAGGAGAGGACATTGCTTAAACCAAAAATAGAGGTCTCGAGACTGGACATTTTGTCCATCAGCATTTTGATGAGATCTGCTAATGGATTGGTAGATGGGGCACCTCCTAGGTTGTAGGGTGCTTGAAAAGTGCTAGAAGGGGCATACGACATAGTCAGTTACGCTTGTGGGGGCGCAACATATGTGTAACTAGTCGCAGGGATAGAAGTGGAGGCCAAAGGTGGTTGGGTCATGAAGGTAGAAGGCATAAGTTGACTAGATACTGCCAAAGATGGTTGCATGGTGACATTGGCAAAAGGGGAGGTAGACACTCTTACATTTATGGGTGCAAGAGTGTGAGGGGTTGATATAATCAAGTTTTGGTATGATATAGAACTTGGTTGAATTGCGTGTGGTTGAAGAGGTAATGAAACCCTGATGGAGGTCAGTCTAAAAATAGATGGGGAGGCCAAACTTTGCATATTGGCCATGGTTGGGTTAATGGTTGAGGCAAAAGGCTGGGTAGCGGGTGGTGTTGATGTCATCACCGCTTCACCTGAAAGGTCTCATGTTGGGTTTTTTGCGAGATAGTTTTGGAGGGCTTTGACATTGAGGTCCAAGAATCTTTTGAAATCTTGGTCCCCTTCAGGGACGATGGGGGTCTGAGTTGGGGTCGGTCGAGTAGGAGTTCTTTCGGTCTCCGAGTGGAACTCCATTATAGGACTGGTTATAAACAGGGAAGGTGGAAGCGATTGATGTCTCGCTTGGTCAAGAAGAGCCTCGGTTAGACTACGTGTCAAAACCATTCAAGGCAAGAGGGGGGTCAGGTTCTAAAAACTGTGTTTTTTCAATTTCAAAAACCTAGAATGTGGTTTTGGTAGAAAAAGGGTTGGGTTTTAGGCTGCTGTTTTGAAAAAAAAAGGATTGTGACAGTGACTGACGTCAGTTTAAAAATTAATGTCGATGAGACAGATGGATGACATCGGTCAGATAACTGATGCCGGCGAGGGAAGATGGCCGACATCGGTGGTAAAGCTGATGCCGGTGACTGTGGTTTCTAAAAACTCAGTAAATGTGAAGATTCTTGGAAAAAAGGAAGAAAAATGTCCTCATTAACTCAAACAAGCAGATGGGAACATAAAAATAGAAGAACACAAGTAGGTCCTAAGCGTTAAATCCTAAGAATCAACTTTTAGAATCCTATTGGCTTATGCCTTAAAGTGATGTTTGGGAGGTTGGTTGGTAGAAGGGTCCTAGAAGAGGTAGTCTATGGATGGTTTCAATTTTTTTTAGGAGCTCAAGAGTCTGGGTTAGGTTTCGTACATGGCCTGGTTCTAAGGAGCAAGCTCCCCTCACTTCACGAGTCTAGTGATAAGCTGGTCTCGCTTAGCCAAAATATACTTTCCCTAGAGATTAGACTCTGCCAGAGAATAGAGTGGGCTTTCCCCTTGGTGATGAAATCCAAGTAGGATTGCTGGGATGGGTAAGGTATTCGCTGGGTGATGAAATCCCAGTCGGGCCATGTCTCAGGTGAGTTTGATGTTTGATTTGGTGCAAGTGGTTTGGTTGTGTAACATAAAGTGGACTACGATTAATTCATGATGCGGTTATTAATTACTAGGTGTGGACTAAGAAATGCAAGCAAGCAAAAATGAAATGCGATGTGTTTTAAGCCCAAGTCGAAATGTGAGTTTGAATGAGAACAAGTTGAGAAAGGGTTGAAGAATATGACTTTTGACTAGTTTGAAATGCAAGAAAAGAAAGAAAGTTTCTTTTTAATCCCACTAATGGTGTCATTTAGAAGAGAAGAAAGAGGTGAAAAGGGAGAAACTTAATGCACCTATATGAACAGAAAGAGAAGGAACCCAAGGAAGATCCTAAGGTCCCACTGGGCATGCCAGAATGTTTCTATGCTATATTCGCTTTCTACATTCAAAGAGAGAAATAAGAAACTAAGAAGAATGGTCTAAGGCTTGTATGTACCTGGATGAAGTCATGCACACCGTTATCCAGACGTCGTGAGAACTCCTCTTTGGTTGTGGAGGATGACACCTACAAAAGAAAGAGACTAAGACAAAGAAGGCATTAGATGAGGAGATGGTGGGTTGCCAAGCAAAAGCTTGAGGAATGTCAACCCACTGATTGATAAAAGTAATGTCTAATAAAAGGCAAAATGATAAAAGACTAAAATGATTGAAGACTGAAAAGGAAATGGAAGCAAATACTTACCTGAATGTTGTTGTCGGCTTGGTCACAGTCGCTGGCATCGGTGGTCCTACCGGCATCGGTTGTCAAGGTCTGCCGACATCGGTTATTCTATCGACGTTGGTGGGGGCAGTGGTCTCTATGGCCGGCGTCGGTCGGGGTAGTAGTCTGTGGACGAGGTCTGGATGAGTTTTTGGTCTATGAACGGGTTTGAGAAAGGCTATGGCTCTAGTTGAGTGGTCTGGGGGTCTGGTTGAATGGCCTGAGAGTCTATGCAGAGGTTTGGGACAATGGACAAAATGTCAAAAAGGGACAGAGGGATAAAGGAGGCTAATAGGGAGACAGGGAGATAAGGATTTGGGTCTAGTTTGGTTAACAGTCTGGTCTAGGGAGAGATATTACTTGAAAGCAATAACTGAAAACATGATGAAAACACAGACAATATACATACCTGTGCCTTGTTGGAGTGATGCTGATCCCTGTACCTGTTGTTGATGTAGCCTGTGTGGAGGACCTATTGCTAGTGTAGAAGACTGATGCTATTGCTAGTGTAGAAGCCCTGTGAGAGGGGGAGTGAGAGGTCTGGTTGAGAGATTGGCAGAGTGGTGGATGGTTGAAGATTGAAGAAGTGGATGAAGAGCAGGGGCGAAGGGGTGGATAACAGACGCAGAAAACTATTATGAAGGGAACTGACGCTGGTAATATCACCAACGTCAGTTGATAGTTGACTGACATCGGCGATTGGAAGGTAGGAAAAAGGCTAAAAATAGCCTTTCATTCATTTTCCAAACTGCCGGGTTTAAGTGGTGGGGTAAGAAACGGTCGAGAGGGGTTAAATGGGTGTGAGGATGAGGAATAGGTCATAAATGGGTAATGGGGGGATGAAGGGAATCCAAAGAAGGGCATCCTAGGGTGGTGAGGTGGCAAGGGAGAGAGAATTATTAACTTAAAATAAGATAATTATTTCAAATTAACAAGACATGGGTTAGGAGTGGTTAAGTGGACCAAAGGAGACTAAAGGGGGAGAGGATGAGGAGGATGACCAAGGGAGTAGACACAATTTCGGTGTCTACACACATGTGCAAAATATAATACAACTAGAATGCACTCTACATGACCTATTGGATCAAATCTTTGCTAAAAAACATGAAGGATAAAGAACACAAGGATAAAAAATCACTTGCTATCACTTTGTGTCTCTTGCATGCCTAGGAAAATGTCTAGAACTTAGAAAGAAAATAGACTTATGCTTCTTTGCTCAAAGGCAAGAAAATGGCAAAACATTCCATCAGGGCTTCACCATACTATCTATGAATGATAAAATAGGATCCCAAGGGTCCTATTTATAGCAAATGAAGGAGAGAAGAGAGAGCTCTTAGGAACAAAAATAGAAGCCTCCTAAATGGTTTATAGTCACCATCCTGGTGAAATTGATTCTAGTTGTTCTCTCATTTAGTTGGAGTTTGTCCTCTTTGATTTTCCATCTTTAAATGACCAAGATTGTTGAAAAATCAATGGTGAGATGACCCTCCATAAGAAATGGCTTAGATCTCTACTGTGAACCTTAGATTCTTCTTGATAACTCCTAAATTTTACACTATAGATCCATTTAGGTTTTCCAAGTGACTTTACTTCTACTTACTTCTTTAGGTTCTTTAATTCCTTTTACTTGTAAAATTCATAAGCAAATCTCTTTTGAAAATATGCAAAGCATTGTCTCTTTCTTTTTAGGCTTTTTGATTGATTTTACTTATAAAATTCATAAGCAAAGCTCTTTGGGAAACCCAATTTGCACTATCTTTGCTTAAGACCCTATCTAGTTCTTTGAATGGATTTATTCCTTACTTGAAGACTTTATGCATGAATTTGACATCTTGTGACACATCATCTTTGAATCTCAATGGCTAGTTGGCCACCTTAAATTTGACATCCTATGGTACATCATGGGGATCCATTAGGTTGGGTTTATTGTTTTAGGTAATTTTTTTGAAGTAATTCCTTTGGATAGTTTATTAGGAAAATTTTCAGGTATTTTTCCTGAAAGGCAATGGCTAGTTCCTTCAAGAACTTTTCCCAAAGGACACTTGGGAAAGTGTCCTTTAGAAAAGTTTTGAAGGACACTTGGGGAAAGTACAAGGTCCTTTCAAAAAATTTCAAAAGGAATTTACAAAAGAAATGGCCCTTTAGAGATTTTCAAAAGGGCATTTCAAAAGACAAAGTGCCCTTTGGAAAAGTTTGAAGGGTCACTTGGGAAGAAAAGTGGCGTTTAGAACTTTTCTGAAGGGTCACTTGGATAATAAGGTGCCCTTTAGAAAATTTTGAAGGGACACTTGGGATAAAAAGTGCCCTTCAATTTTTTTTTGAAGGGTCACTTAGAAGAAATGTTCCCTTCAAAAAAGTCTGAAGGGACACTTGGGAAAACAAAGTGCCCTTTGAAAAATTCTGAAGGGACACTTGGGGGGTGGAACAAGGCAAGAAATGCCCTTCAAAAAAATTGTGAAGGGCCACTTACGAGAGGCAAGAATCAAGACCATTTCAATTTTTCTAAATGCTTTTGATTATAAAAGTCATAAGACTTGCTCCTTGGAAAACCTAAAGTCATGCATCATTGAAAACCCATAAAGCATTGGAAGGAGTAATTTAGGTTCGCAAACTTGGATTACTTCTACTCATGAAAGTTTAATAAGTCAAGTCATTCAGAGAACCCAACTTGGTCTTGAGGAGTAACTCAAGTTTATGAGAGTCCAAGACTTGACTTGTGGAGAACTTGACATATACTACAAAGGAGTCAAAACACTTTAGCCTCCTTGACTTACAATTTTGGACCTCTAAAATGACCTATTCTTGTAGCTGTTGTTCGAATATCCATGAAAATGGTTAAATAAATTATACTTAGGTGAAATTTGGTTAACATTATTAGTTATTTTAAGGGGAAGCATACTTATTATGTCAAAGACCAATCACCTAAATCCTCCCATTAGGCATGAAGTCATGCATATAGGCACTTTAAAGAGAACTAAAAAAGCTTTGGTTCAAAAACACATTAGTTGGATTGATCACACACACAAGGTATAGATGCACACCAACCAAAGGGAAGGAAAATACACTTGTGCTATAAATAACTTAGGGAAAATAAACACAACAAAAAAAACACACCAAAACAAAGTATATAAAAGACATGGCCAACAAGAGTCAAAAGCAAGGATTCAAATGGATTCCATTCACTGGAATAGGTAGTTATTATCTATCCATTTTGGATAGCTAAAAGGATTTTATTTTATTGCACTTGATGATGATGTAAGGACCACTCCATAATGCATCAAACTTTGTATGTTTGCCTAGTTTTGCTCTATCTTCACCCCATTTTAGGACCAAGTCACCTTATTTGAACACTCTTGCCCTTGACCTTTTTTCAAAGGATTTATTTATGAGGATTTGATGGTGTTCCAAAGCTTTGTGTGCATCATATCTTTCATCTTGTAGCTACATTAATTCTATCAATCTGACCTCTATTGGTGTATTTTCAATTAATTCCAGCTATTGTGTAAGTTTCAAGGTAGGGATCTCTTATGATATGGACAACCTAGCTTCTCTCCCATAGACAAGTACAAAGGGAAAATTACCAATTGAGTTATTGGGAGTGTTTCTATCCACCCATAAGGCTATCTTCAGCTTGCTATGCCATACTATTTGATTGGTTTATAATGTCCTCTTAATGATCTTGATGAGGTTATTATTGGTAGACTTAGCCAATCCATTACTTTTAGGGTAGTAGTTGGATGAGGTACTCAAATGAACTCCACTCTTTACTACCCAATAAAAAGTTTTAACACTTATGAAAGTAAGTGTGTTATCTGAGATGATGACATGAGGAGCTCCAAACCTTGTTATAATGTTTTCATAGAACTCCAAGGTGGCATTTTCATTTTCTTTCTTTAAAGCAACAACCTCTACCCATCTTGTAAAGTAGTGTATAGTTGTCAATATCCATTTGTGTCTAGCACTTGATGGATGGTTGATCATGCCAATGAAGTCAAGGCCCCATTGCATGGAAGGCTTGTCCACTTGGATAGGATTCAATGGAAGGGAAGCAAGCTTTTGTTTTCCAAGAAAGAAATCACATTGAGGACAAAACTTATCCCAATGATAACATTATTTAAAAATACTAGGCCAATAGTAACCAACTCTCATTATTTTTGTAGCTATTGTTCTAAGAGAGAAGTGACCACCATTTGCACCATTATGGAACTTTTCTAGTAACATATCAAATTGGTCATTGTTAATGAATCTTAGCAACACATTTCTCATATCATTATTAAAGAGAATGCTATCCATAAGACAATAAGGAATATCTTGCAGCCTAAAACACCTTATTTGAGATTTATTCAAGCCATTGGGATACTCACATTTTAAATATAACCAATGATGTCTTATGTCTAACTTTAATTTCACATTTGATTATTTGAATAGTCTTGAAATTGATTTACTAAGGCTGACTCTTTTGGCTCTTGAAATTTGGATGCTAAGTGCTCACATAAACCTCTTCCTCTTACTAGGCTAGTTACCTTGATGTCAATGTCATATTCTATCACCTTCATGATCCATCCATCTCTCTTCTCATTGAGATCCTTGCATAGGAGAAATACCTTGGTGCTAGGATGGGAGACCATGACATGGATCTTGTTGTTGAAAACCATATGACTAAACTTTTTCAAACCTCTAATGATGGTTAAAGCTTTCTTCTTCACAAAATAATATCTCACTTCCTAGTCTTCTAAGCCTTGGCTAAAGAAAGCAATTGGCTTCTTAACATCCTCATCATTATTTTGCATAAGCATGGATAAGATTGTGTCCAGGTTAGCAAAAGTATAAAGAATTAAATCCTTATAAAAATTTAGATTTAAGAGAGTGGGAGATGATATAATTGCTTTCTTGATTACCTCAAAGCTGTCTTTACCTTCCTTTGACCAAGTAAAAACTTGGTTCTTTTTTTAGCATGGGTATGATAGGCTTTACCATAATTACAAATTTTAGGATAAACCAAATTATAAATTTTATTTTTCCCAAGAAAATTTGTATCCCTTTCTTATGTTGAGGCAAAGACAAGCCTGGAATATCTTCAATCCTTTTGAGGTCAATAGATAAGCCTTTTTTTGAAACAACATGACCCAAAAGCTTGCCTTCATAGATAGCAAAGATGCACTTCTTTGGATTGAGGGATATGTCATAATATCTACACTTCTTAACCACTTGCCTTAGATGTCCCATGTGATCAGCAATATATTTTGAAAAAATGGTTATATCATCAAGGTAAACAAGCAAAAACTTATTGATCAAACCTTTGAAAGCCATGTCTGTTGGCCTTTGAAATGTAGCTCCAGCATTGGATAAACCAAATGGCATCTTATTTTAGGCAAAGGTACCCTAACTTGGTGGTGAATTTTATCTTAAATTTATCCTCTTCATTTACCAATATTTGGTTATAACCTAAATAACCATCAAGAAGTGAGAAATGTTGAGAACCTAAAATAACTTGTAGAATTTGTTCCATGGAAGGGAGTGGGTAATGATCCTTGAGAGACACTTTGTTTAGATCATGAAAATTCACACAAATTCTTATTTCTCCATTCTTCTTTCAAACCAACACAAGGTTGGCTACCCAAGTTGAGTGCTTGATAGGAAAGATAATCCTAGACTCAATCAATTTGGTCAGCGCTTTCTATATGAGTTCTACTACCTTGGGGTTGATAGGCCTTTGATTTATCAATTTAGCTCCATGCTACAACTCAATGGTGTGATGAGATAGAATTGGGTCAAATCCCTTAAATTACTTATATTCCCAAGAAAATATGTCATGAAACTCATTGCATAATGCAATAAAATCTTGCCTTTCTAGCTGAGAACAAGCTTTACCAATCTTTAAAACTTTGTCCTTAAAAATCAAAACTCTCTCATAGTTCTCTTCTTTTGTTGATATGCTCATTCTTTAGTTTTTATTTTGATCATATTCATTGAAGACACTCTCCAAGGTAATCATACCCTTGGGAATTTTGTTTATCTTCAACTATATAATCTAGTTTTCATAATGATCATGCAACTTCTTTTGATTTATTGAAGAGAAGCCTTCCTCATTTTGTAAGATGTGTGCAATGTGTTCATCACTTTTAAATACTTACCATGGCACTTAATTATCCAAAATGGAAGGTCTCATAATGATCTTCATATGAGATTGATCTTTCTCTTGTTCAACATCAACAACTAAGTCAAAATATGCTCCTATTGAAGCTAATCTATCATTGTGCTTGTTCAAGTCTCTTGGTATGGGTTAGATGTTGAAGGCATAAAAATCCTCAAGTAGATCCCATACCCTATGATTTTAAGAATTAAGCAAGGGGTTCTTTGATATAGCTTGACTTCTCACTTGATGACTGACCAACTCACTATCTTTATACACTTTCAAAAGCTTGATTCCTCTCTTCTTTGCCCATTAGAGACCATGAACTAAGCCTTTATATTCTACCACATTACAAGTGTATCTAAAGTGAAACCTATAAGAAGAGTAGTAGTGATTATTTAATGGGGAAACCAACATGACACTAGATCCTACACCTACTTTTCTCCTTGAACCATCAAAGAACATTTTCCACATGCCATCAAGCTCATGATCTTCATTGGTGAGTGAATAAATTGGAATCTTTTTCTCATGCATGTAGTAAACTCTCAAATTAGTTTCCTCAATGAAAGTGTAAGGATCAAGGCCATGTGTTTTAGTGTTATGCTTTTCAATATAGAGGTTAGAAATACCTTCAAGAGGAGAAGTTTCACTATTCAAGACTGCCTCTTCCTCCTTGTTGATTAGACAATTTTGATTTATCATTTTCTCCAAGTATGGCTCAATGTGGAACCTTGATAAGGGCTGAGTCCTTATGGTTACCTTGGTTCCATACCTTGTCTTGAAATCTAGAAAGGACTAATCAGTAGAAAGGTATCCTTCTATCTTGGCCGTAAAGTCCCTAGATAAGCATATAGCAAAGTGTGTTGGAAGGTCCACCACCACAATATCTTGCATGATAGGGAAGCTTGGGAAGCCATGTAAAAACACTTTCAGACCTTTGACTAATCCTATCATCTTGGTCAGAGTTCCATCTAGCTGAAACATGCCTTTACTATGTGGTTCATAGTTCAAAACTAAATTATCAACCACTAATTTAGGCATAATAGTAGTGCTTGCTCCACTATCCACAATACAATTGTGGACCAAATTATCTCCTAAAATGAGTGTGAGGTAGAAGGGTGGAGGCTTTTTAGATTTAGTGGAAGGATCCAAAAGATGATTTATATAATTTATGAGAGCCACACTATGATGCCTTGAAGATTGAGGAGCCACCTGCATGCTTGCTAACTACTCTTGTAAAAGCTCCTTTTGACCAGGTATATGTAAACCCTCCCAAAGGGATATGCTTATCTTAGTGTTATTTAATGAGTCCAAAATATTTAGAGATGGAGTATTCACTTTCTCCTACATTTTTTATGGTAATAAAGGAGCCATTGCCTATTATGTTGCAATATTGCTAGCTGCATTTACATTTTGATTTTGTTGAGGAACATGGCTTGTAGAAGGTGCAAAACTTTGATTGGAATTTTGTGGCCTTGGAGAGGCATCACTTATAAATATTAATGGCTCCTCTAACTTTTCCAAGGATCTCTTCTTAGACCTTGTATTAGCTATAATTGACATGCCTTGAGTCAACATAAAATCATCCTTTTCATGAAAGTTCATCATCCCCACACTTGGGCTGCTACCTTCTCCATGGTTATCTCTTTGGCTAGGACATGTTTATTCTAATATCATGTAAGGATAGATTCTTCTTATGTAGTCAAAGCATAGCTAGTTCCTCCATCATCATGTGAAAATTAACCTTGAGGCTACCCCCATTGTTTTACATGATCTTCTCCTTACACTAGATTTTTATGAACTAGAACAACAACCTTTATGAGAGGAGTAGAATTTGGATTATATGCATTGGGATACCTAGTGTAGCCTTATTGATTTTGTCCTCTCCCTTTATAATTGTATTGGGATGGATCTCTATATCCTTGTTGAGGATAGTATTATGCATTAGGAGGAGTACTTGCCTGATATTGAGCTTGCTTGAGCTGAGCTCTTAATGATCTAATTGTTTCATCCTTGTTCATAATTGAAACTCTTGGAGGGAGTCTTCCATCCTAAATCAAATTGTTCTTATCCTCAATTGATATCTCATATGCACCTAGAAAAGTGAATCCTCCCATTGACTACAACATAATAACAACATTAGTATCAATCCCTTTGAGGTATGTTGGGAACATAAAACTAGGAGGAGGTCTCATGATTGGTGGTAGCCTATACCATGTTATTTGAAATATCTCATTGAAATCTCCTATGGATTCATTTCGACCTCTTCTTATTACATTCAACTGATGTATTAGGGAAGCATGATCACTCTTATTTTTGAATCTTGTCACTAATAGGTCTCCAAAATCATCCCAACTTTTAATACAACCCCCTTCCAATGTTCTATACTAGTCAAGTTATTTTCCTTTTAAAGACATAACAAGTAGCCTAATGGCTATGTTGGCCCTAGTAACATTATGGAAATTATAGAAATTAGAGATGTCTCTAATATGTTTAGATGGGGTAAGAGGACTCTATTAAAATAAGTAAGATTTTTAGTAGCATTTGAAGGGATGGAGTCATATGTAGGAAGCTATATTGGGTTTTGGGTATTAAAAGTAGGGCAAGGTTGATGCCTACATATCTCTCCCCTTTCTCCCATTTCTCTTCTTCTTCTATCATCCTCTATTTATTCTTCTTCTTTAATTTCTTCATCTCCTTGAACTAATTTAACCTCTTCTGCTTCTTCCCCAAAACCTCCCCACCAAGGATTTAATAGGGCTATGAATGGTTTAGGGCATTGTTCTTCAGGAAAAGCTTCAAATGAAGGGGCTTGGTCAAAAAATCTTAAGGACCTTATGAGGAACATGTAGGATAACACACCCTTTTGGAGTCACTAAATGCTGTGTTAGGGGTATTTATACTACTTACGCCTATCAAGACAAACATTCACCTTAACTTATCAATAATTTGGGTCCAAACAGGCATGCCAAAAATGATGTCTCTAAATCTTGCACCCTAGAAGAGGGTTATTTAGATTTCCTTTAGATTTGGGTAACATTGGGAGATTTCTAGGCCTGTGGGTGTGCCTATAAGTGGAAATGAACCTCTAAGCTGAAAGGGCTAGCTCCCTGTATTAGATTTTATGTAATAAGAATACTAAACCAATTTGTATGAGTGAAAAGAGTTAGAAGTTTGCATAAATTAAAATCCTAGTCTAAGATGCTGATACACCAAGATTTAGTAACCACATGTATGCAATATACTTATGCACAATACAACATAATATAGTCTATAACTCAAGCTCTATAAGATTCCAATATAATTATTCCAATGTAGAGACAAAATGAATGAGATCACATAAGGTAAATAACTATAAAAGATAACCTGTATAGTCCAAAAAAAAGGTTATACGTGTGCAAAATCTCATACACCTAGAATGCACTCTACATGACCTGTTGGATCAACTCTTTACTCAAAAACATGAAGAATAGAGAAAAAAAAGGATAAAATATCACTTTCTATCACTCTATGTCTCTTGCATGCCCAAAAAAATGTGTATAACTTAGAAAGAAAATAAACTTATGCTTCTTTGCTCAAAGGCAAGAAAATGACAAAACATTTCAGAAAGGCTTCACCATACTATATATGGATGATAAAATAACTTCACAAAGTTCCTATTAAAAGAAAAAGAGGGAGAGAAGAGAGAGCTCTTCAGCACCCAAATAGAATCCTCCAAAAAGGTTTGTAATCACCATCTTGGTGAAATTAATTCTAGTTGTTATCTCATTCAGTTGGAGTTTATCCTTCTCTTTGATTCACCCTCTTGAAATGACTAGGATCAATACAAAATAAATGATGAGATTTACCTCCATAATAAATTTTTTAAATTGCTTCTACAAACCATATATTCTTCCTAAGAGTTCCCACATTTTGCACTGTAGACCCATTCAGGTTTTAGAAGTGACTTTACTTCTACTTGCTTCTTCGAGTTCTTTGATTGCTTCTACTTGTAAAAGTCATAAGAAAATATCTTTTGAAAACCTAAAAAGAATTATTTCTTCCTTTTCATGATTTTTTATTGAGTTTACTTATAAAATTCATAAGCAAAGCTCTTTAGGAAACTTGATTTGCACTATCTTTGGTTAAGACCCTATCGGGTTCTCTGAATGGCTTTAATCCTTTATTGAAGACTTTAAGCATGAATTTAACATCTTGTGACATGTCATATTTGAATCTCAATGGCTAGTTTACCACCCTAAATTTGACATCTTATGACATGTCATGCCTTTAAATCCCAACATCTAGTTGGCCACCCTAAATTTGACATCCTACAACACACCATGCCTTTGAATCCCAACAACTAGTTTGCCACCCTGAATTTGATGTCCTATGGCACATCATGGGGATCCATTGGGTCAGGTTTATTATCTCAATTTTTTTTCCTAAATTAATTCCTTTGGACAATTTGTTTGAAGGAATTCTTTTGGGTATTTTTATTGAAAGGCAATGGCTTGTTCCTTCGAAAACTTTTCCCAAAGGATACTTGGGAAAGTATCCTTCAAAAAAGTTTTGAAGGACACTTGGGTAAGGCACAGGGTCCCTTAAATTTTTTTTGAATGGAATTTCTAAAGAAAATGGCCCTTCAAAACTTTTCCAAAGGGCATTTCTAAAGACAAAGTGCCCTTCAAAAAAGTTTGAAGGGTAGTTGGGAAGAAAAGTACCCTTCAAAACTTTTCTGAAGGGTCACTTGGACAATAAAGTGCCCTTAAAAAATTCTAAAGGGAAACTTGGGCTAAAAAGTGCCCTTCAAATTTTATCCAAAGGGTCACTTGGAAGAAAAGTGCCCTTAAAATAAGTTTGAAGGGACACTTGGGAAAATAAAGTGCTCTTCATAAAATTTTGAAGGAACACTTGAGGGGTGGGGGAACAAGGCAAGAAAGGCCCTTCAAAAATGTTCTAAAGGGCCACGTCTGAGAGGTAAGAATTAAGACCATTTCAAGTTTTCTAAATTCTTTTGCTTATAAATTTCATAAGACTTTCTCCTTGGAAAACTTAAAGTCATGCATTATTGAAAACCCACAAAACATTAGAATGAGTAATTCAAGTTCATAAACTTGGATTGCTTCTACTCATGAAAATTTTATAAGTCAAGTCATTTAGAGAACTTGACTTGGTCTTAAGGAGTAACTCAAGTTTATGAGAGGCCAAGACTTGACTTGTGGATAACCCAACATATACTACAAAGGAGCCAAAACACTTTAGCCTCCTTGACTTGCAATTTTGGACCTCTAAAATGACCTATTCTTGCAACTACTATTGAGGTCTCCATGAAAATGGTTGAAAAAATTAAACTGAGGTGAAATTTGGTCAAAATAAATTATTGAGTGTAGGTCAAATGTGCACCCAAGGGCATACCCTAAATTTTCATGACAAAGGATGTGAGATAAAGAGAGAAAAATTAGGAAGGTTGATCTCTAAAACCAAGAGAACTGAAAACAATCTATATGTACTGAATGAGATCATAAAATATAAGTGATTCATGATAAAGGTAGATGGAATTTGGCTATGGCATAGGAGGTTAAGTCAAATGAAATTTGACAATCTATTCAAGATCAACTCTAAGGGATCCATGAAGAACATGCCAAGTATTTATAAGCCTATAAATGTTCTTTACAAGGCATGTTAACATGGTAATCAAACTAGGAAGATATTCAAGTCTAAAAAAATACTCTACTACTAGACCTTTAGAACTAATTCATACTAATTTATGGGGTCCTACAAGGATTTAAAGTATTCAAGGTGATAAATACTTTATGTTGCTTATATATGAATTCAAAAGAATTGCATGGGTAACATTCTTGAAGGAGAAGTCAGAAGCTCTACTTAAGTTCAAAAAATTCAAGTCTTTGGTTGAAAGTAAGATGAATGTGAAGGTCGAGTATTTTAGGTCTAACAAAGGAGGAGAGTTTTGGTCAAATGAATTTGATGAGTTTCAGGAGGTCAATAGAATAAGAATATAGTTCTTAGCTACTAGAACACCTCAAAAAAATGGGGTGGTTGAAAGAAGGAATAGAACAATTCAAGAAATGACAAGGACCATCTTGAACGAGTCAAAGTTTTTTGATGGATACTAGAGAGAAGCTGTGAGTAATAAAATTTACACTTTGTATAGAGAATAGATTAGGATGAATGGTGACAAGAATCCATATGAATTATATAATGGTATATCTGAAAGTGTTGAATGTTTTAAGGTATTTGGGAGTAAATGTTATATTGAGAGAGATGATGAGGACATAGGCAAGTTTAACTCAAGGTCTGATGAAAGTATTTTCTTGGGATATTCTTTAGTAAGTGCTACCTATAAATGTTGAAAAAGATAGTATATCTCACAAATGTGAAGGCTGATGAGACTAAGAAATCATATTCTCAGTCAAATAATGATGAAGGATTAATATAGATAGATGAGTATGAAGAATAAATTAATGAGAGAAAGGACTCAAAAGGTCCTTCTAGGCAGATTTAAAAGATCATCCTGAATCTCAAATCATTGGAAACAAGAGTGCAAGTATAAAAATAAGGAGAATAATGGTGAGTGATGTTAATTAGAATAATACTACATTAATATCCAAATTTTAACCTAAAAGTTATGTAGAATCAAGTTAATATAAGTTCTGGATAGATGCCATAAATGAGGAGTTAAATCAAATTAATAAGAATGAGACTTGGGTGTTAGTACCCAGGCTTAAAGACAAAATATCATTATTATAAAATGGGTGCTCAAAAAAATGTTGAATGAGAATGGAAAAGTCACCAGAAATAAGGATAGACTAGCATGCAAAGGATATGCTCAAGTATGCATAGAATTTGAGGAAACCTTTGCTCTTATAGTAAGGTTAGAGGCTATTAGGATGTTTATTGCCTATGTAGGCTTTAAAGGCTTCAAGATATACCAAATGGATCTAGAGTCAACTTTCCTAAATGGGAATTTGGAGGAAGAAGTATACATTAAGCAACCTGAAGCTTTCCTATTGACTGGTAATAATCACTATGTTTGTAGGTTGAAAAAGTCACTCTATGGTCTAAAACAAGCTCATAGAGCTTGTTATGCTAGACTAGATAAGTATCTCTTGGACTAAGTTTTAAATAGAGTTACAAATAGTAACCTAAATTTCAAGAATGAAAATAATCATAAGTTGATAGTGGTGGTTTATGTGTATGCTATCATTTTCAGTGGAACTAATGAGAATATGACTAGGGCCTTTACAAAGGTGATGAAGTTAGAATTTGAAATGTCTATGCTTGGAGAACTATCCTTCTTTTTTGGAATTCAAATTAGTCAATCTAAAAAAGGTATGTTCATTTCACATCTCAAATATATAAAATAAATGTTAAATAAGTTTGAGATGGAATATTGTAAAGCTGTAAGTACACCTATGGTTACAAAATTTAAGCTAAGCAAGGAGGATGAATCTTCAAGAGTCAATTAGACAAATTATAGATTAATGATTGGAAGTTTGTTGTATACTATTGCCTCTAGACCTAACATCATGTAAGTAGAAGGTATTATGGGAAGATTTCAAGTAGATCCTAAGGAAGTTCTTCTACAATCAGTCAAAAATATACTTAGGTATCTCAAAAGAATATGAAGTATGGATTACGGTACCTAAGGAGTAAGACATGTGACTTAGTAGCCTATATAGATGAAAATTGGATTGGGAGACTAGATGATAGAAATAACATTGGTGGAGGAGACTTCTTCTTAGGAAATTTCCTAGTCTCATGGATAAGCAATAAATAACTCCAAGTGGATTTATCTACTTGTGAGGCTAAGTAAATTGTAGTAGCTTTATGTTGTACTCAGGTGCTATGGATAAGACAAACCTTAAGAGATTACAAGGTGGAGTTTGATGGTCCTAGTCCTATTTTTTGTGATAATACTATTGCCATACATGTTTCAAAGAATCTTGTCATGTATTCAAGGACTAAGCACATTCCTATCAATTATCATTTCTTAAGAGAAAAATTAAGTGAATAAATTATTAAGATTGAATTTTTGTCTACCAAGGATTAGATTGTAGATATTTTGACTAAGCCTCTTCCAAAGGCTATTTTTGAACATCTAAGATAGGAATTAGGTGTGATTCCTATTCTTAGCAGTCACTAAGCAAGTCAAAGTACCGAGGGATAGTTAATAAGGAGGTATTTTAACTCCAAGAGTAGGAAAAAAGAGCACAAACTATAAGATCAAAGGGGGAGTCATATCAATTTTCCAAGAAGAATGTGTTTGAGGTAGGCAATGAGATAGGGGGAGCTTATTAATATGAACTTTCATTCTTGTTTATTGAGTTTATTTGTAGGTAGTGCTTTCTCATTAATGTCAAAGGGGGAGATTGATCTGTATGGGGGAGATATATCCCAGTAAGAGAAGACTATTTGAATGATTGCCATTAATGATAAAGGGGGAGATTATTAATAATGTGGTCTAAGGTATGCATGAGGTTTTCATTGATGTCATGAAAGTGGCATTGATGCCATTCTGAGTTATCTTTGTTATTCTTAAAGTTGAGTTTATGAGTCCTTGTATTAAGAGACCTAATGAGAAGGCATAGACTTGGTAACATGATGAAATGAGTAGTATGAGACTTGTGTGAGGAAGGTTATAGTGTGTGATCATGGTATGAGGTTGTGTGACATGAGGATGAGGTTTTGAGGACAATATAAGAGGTTTCAATGTATGATCAAGGTCTAAGCATGACAGGCAATTTTTATGAGTGAGAATGATGTTCCTAAGTATTTTTTCATAGATTTGAAGAATCCAATGCAAATGAAGTTTTTATATAGGTATCATATGTTATTTTTAATTTATTTATATTCATGAAAAACTCTTATGAAGGTGTGAATAGTTAAAGGTTCTTGACTGTGTTTTTGAAGCCTATGTGCAGTTCTCAGTAAGCATATGAAAATGGTTAATTTGAGGTCTTATTCCATGTTTAGTGAATTAAAATAAACATTATGATGACCTTAACATCATGAAGGTTCTATTTATATTATTATTTATATTATTGGGTTATGTGTAAAAGTTGAGTATATGCTTCAGATTTGTAAGATAGGCTTTCTGATAGTGAGAAGGCCTAATTGTGAGCATACATAATTATATGGTTCAATAAATGAAATAATATAAATGGTGTATTATCATGTTAAACATTTAGGCCTTGGATATTATCATGTTTATAATTAAATCATTTATGAAGTTTTTAATCCATTTTTTGAGGCTGAAGGTGTTCCAAGGAGGCCAAAGTGAAATGTGTGCTTTGAGAAGGCCTAATTGCATTAGGTCTTTATTAGGCCTAATGGTGGTCTTGGCCCTTAAGGGTAATGACTAACCTATGTATTGGTTGTTTTAATTATGAAACATGTTATTTGATATATTAAAAGGGTGATCAGAGTATGAAAAGGTTATTTTCTAACCAAGATGGGTAAGAGCAAGAGTTGAGGATAAAGAGAAGGTTTAATAGACCTAATTGACTAGTTAGAATATTGAGGACATGAGTGAACGATGTAAAGTTTTGGAAAATAGGTAGAGGTATTTAATACCATCAAATAGGTGTGATGAATATGTCATGAATATATAACTGTGTTTATATAGATGATGAGAAAGGTCATATGACATAATTCTACCAAGGAAAGGGCTAGTTGAGCGAGAAGGCCTAATAGGCTATTTGAGAGAGATAGAAGAGTGATAAGAGAAAAATAAGGAGATAATATTTAGTTGAGTGAGAAATAGGTGTCCAAGGTGATTATAGATTCAAGGTAAATTATTTTTTGCTGAGTTACCTAGGGGGTTGGTGGCTTTTTACAAGTTAGTGCTTGATAAAGGACTAGTTTAGTTGGTGCTTAACTAGTGAGGGGTTGGTGCTCCTTGTGGGATTGGTTCCTCACTAAAAATTTAATCCATTTATTATAGGATAGTATTATAATATGTGTGTTAGTGTATTTTACTCCCCATTATAGTTTCCCACATAGATCTTGTGTTCATGTTTTATGTTCCTACTTCATGCTCATAAGAATGATTGATTATGTCTTGTTATATCTCTAGATTTGTTTGAATTATTAATGGATGATATATGGAATTTAAATAATTTTTTTAAAACTCATTCACCCCTACCCTCTCAGTGGTTGTACTTCTAATAAGTATGATAGTTAGAATTTAGTTAGGGGATATTAGGGTGTGTAGATATAGATAGGTGAAAGAAATGGTGAATGAGGTTTAGTGTTGGAAGAAAAATGACTGATGTGGGGGGTGTATAAATATTCAAAAAATCTCTAATAAAATTTTACTTAATCAATCATAGATCATTTAGACAATCATGTACATCTTATCAAGCATAAGCATAAATTCACAAGAGCATGAAACACATGAACAAAATATGTATGTGGGAAACCCTCAAAGTAAGAAAACTAACTAATGATGCAAATGGAATATATTCCTATAAGACAAACACCAAATTTAGTGAAGCATCAACTTCACATGGAGTACCAACCCCAACTAGTTAAGCACCAACTCAACTAGGATTTAGTAAGAACCCACTTGCAAGGAGGCACTAACCCCCTAGATGACTTAGTACTAAATTAGCCACTTAAAACACTTGATAAAATTTATAACACCATGTTTCTCATAAAATATATGATGGTATATTTATTTATCTCTTCACACACTTCTATCCCTCTCAAACTGGCCTTTAGCCTTCTTCGCTCAACTAGCCCTCTTCTTGACTTCATTCAGTCATATGACCTTGATCCTCACACATAAAACCTATGTAAAATGTTAATTAAGCATCCTATATCCCATTATAATGGTCTAAAATACCTCATTATTCTCTCCAATATATATATATATTTTTCATTTACACTCTCCACACTCAAATAGGCCTAAAAATGACTAGTACATATACAAGTTTCTTATATATATCCTTATTATTCAGCCAAGCACTCTTAAATCATTAGGTAAAACATGAAATGGATATTATGACATATAATAGACATGGATAAAATGTGATTTTACTTCCTTTAGGTTTTACCTTTCTCAAATAGGCCTTGTCTCTCCTTTAGGTCTCATGGGGACCTAATTCCATTAGGCATACTTAGCACACATTACCCTTTGATCTTCTTGGAGAAAAATTAAACACTTTAAATGGAAGAAAAACATCATATGACATCCAAATATATCCATAATAATATTATATAGGATACATTTTACTTTTTATCTCAAACCATTACGTGGAACACATCAATAATACTGTTCATATTAGGCCTATGCATACCTATAAAGTCTATTTTGAATAATTGAAGCACAAACACAAATTTGCAAAACAAACATGGAAATAAAATACATATATATAATTTAAATTAAATTATGGTAATCACCATGTGAATTATACTTCATAAATCAAGATAGGAAGACTTAAACCCTTATGTACAAGTAGCCCACTCAGAACTGTCAACTAGTCTCAAAACACAGTCATGAAGACTTGAACTTATGATACCTAAAAAAACACATTAAAAGTATTAAAATTTATTAAAATGATTTTATAACTTAATAAAAACAAATTACATCAAAAATTATCATAAGGATTAATGGAAACAAATGATCTTTTAGACCAATCAATTGATCTTCTCTCTCATAGACCTTACTTAGTTAGATAAGCCATTTTGGCTTCAATGTTACAACCTATTACACTGAATTATAGGATTTTTAAAATAATGGATAATTAATTAAATTTTAAAAAAATCATGTTTATTATGTTAATAAAATTATGGTAGAGTCTCAAACTCATCACTGTAACCTACTTACCCAAAACTGCTAATTTGCCTTGAAACATAATCATGGTGATAATGACCTCCAACACCTATGTAGACACTTTCAAGGACTTATGATGCATGTGGATGATATTATGATATAATTAGGTAATTATAAAATATAAATATACCATGTTAAAGTGACAATATTGGTCTTATAAACCAATCTCATAACCTTACACCTTCACTGTCTCATCTGCACTAGACATGTCAAATTATAAGCAATAATTTCAATATATCCACTAACCACCAAAACATCTATTGAAAATGAAAATGTATTATAGGTCTTGAATAATTTTTCCATGCACTTATATTCACCCCTAAAACATTATAACACTAACCTAATCAACTTCGCACTTCTGCCTGGTTTTCTCATTATTTGTACCTTTAGGCCAATTAGTGATAGGTCAACTTGCATGACCAATTTAGAAATATTTATGTCTTTAACATAATAATAAAACACCATGGAAATATAATAAAATTATAAATATTATAACTCCATCTATTTATCAACTTTGACTTGGTCAACTCTACCTACTACAATAAATCTATGAGAAATAAGGCTTTTCCTATAGTGTCCACTCACTCACCTGACAGACCAATCACACTTAGAGGTGACGTGGAGAGTTGAATAAAAATTTAAATCACTTAAATACCCATTAAAAACCATTATAGTATATTTTTATCAATATAAATCTCATTAGGTCATTGTTAGGGTTTTAGAGAGGGTTAACACTATTTATAGTGTTAACAATTATTCATAAAGCTTAGCTCCTTATTCTAAAAACAAATTCTTGGAACATTAAGATAAGAAAATTAACCATATAACATGAATATATTAGGTTAACATTTATAGGTTACACATGCCAATGATTACTTGAAATTCCTTCTCAGGTTGAGAATCCTTCATTCTGTGCACATATGAAACCTCAAAATCACATTCCATGCTTTTTCATGTAAATTTTGTCCTCAAAATTGGTCAACACACCAAAGCCAACATGAAATAACTATATAAATAATAATTTATCCATGATTCTCTTTAAATATTAAACTCTTACCTCATTTGGCCACCATCTCTCTCTTTGCTTACTTGAAACTTGACTTGCAAGTCATATTAGGTCTTGAAACTAAGCTTCAAGCCCCTTTCCATGCAATCAAAACATCACTAACATGCTCAAGAAACATATAAATAATAAAAAACTGATTTTCATACTTCATATGCCTTGAAAATACTTCATGGTACCTCATTGGGTTAGGTAAGGTCTAGAACTAGTTTAGTTGCATGCTAGGTATGTAGGTCTTACCCCTGTAGGCTCACTTTAAAACATAATAGATTTATCTAATGACTCATATTCATACTCAAAAAACCCTATACTACCTATTATGACTCTATTCATACATCTAGTTAGGGTACTAAGCTCATACCTTCTCACAATGTCTCTTCATGTAATAACTATTCTCATGACTAGGCTTCTCAAGATACCTAGTACTAAAAACATGCTTACCTTGACCTGATCATAAAACCTCTTTGTGAAAACACTAAAAATCATCAATTTGACATGAATTATGACATTGACCTCAGAAGAATCGTTATATTTCCTTCAAATTCTCTCTCAATAGAGAGACAATAGGTTTCCTTTAAATTCTCTCTTGCCACATGGCTTCCTTGTCACACACCACTTCACCATGCATATTTACTAGATTTACCTTGACATCAATGACATCAACCTTGGAATTGAGATCAATGACATTAACCTTATCCTTGAAATCTATGACAACATTTCTTAACAAACTCACCTTTTGTCATTGATGGCAAATCATTCTTCAAATTGATCATTCTCATCTCCCCTAGTTTGGCTAATCTCTCTTCTTGGAATTTCTCCTCCTTTGACATCAATGATAAAGGGTTCTACATAGACTACCATATGAAACCATACCTTCTTTATATAAGAGCTCAACACATAGAATATGAATCATTAAGGTAAAATTCTCCCCATTTCATCAAGCATACCTCTTGTAGATGAATTCTAAGTTAAGACCACTTCTTAATGTAGATCAAACTCAATCACAAAATTGAATGGCTCCTCATAAAATGAAACATCTACCATGCTTCTAATACCTAAATAGTGTCTCCATGAAGCCTAATGGAGCCATCACTTCCCATAGGGCACTAAAACTACTCAAGTTTAATAGATTCTTAGATCTCCATGTTCTCATCTAATTTAATGTCCTTCAATACCTTTTTAGGCTTGATGTTCATTATAATTTTGATCCATTTGATCATCAATGTGGGCTGATAACATGCATTCCTAACTTTATTTCACATTTGAATCATGATCTATCACAACTAGTAGTCATCTTGAGCTTGTAGATTGATCATGACTCATCTTCATTATCTTTGGTTTCTAAACATTCACTTTTCTTCTCTCTAGCACTCAAAAGCTAAAAAACCTCTTATTTTGGCTTGATGACCTTATAACCTTGTTAAGACAATTTTTTTCAATGTGTCCTATATCATGACAACTATAACAAACCACCCTATACATACGTCTTAACTGATGTGAGTTGTGAATCCTTCCATAGTGCCATGAGTACTCAATCTTTAAGGGTCTTGTACATTATCTTGTTCTATGACCAAATTTATTACACACAAAATAATAACCATTGAATGAATTGACATACCTTATAACATTGGGCTATTTAATAGGTCATTTCATGTTGACCTTCTTGTCTTCAATAGTATTCTCCTTGACTTTAGGTGCTTCTTTTGTGTCTTCTTTAAAAACCAATACCTATTATTCACTTGAATACTTTCTACTAATTAAGGTATCATATAAAGCCTCAGTGCTTTTTCCAAACTTCATAAATGTCCTCACTTTGTTAGATGCTTGATGCCTGATTCAACTCAGCTTTCAAGAATTCTATTTTAGTTTTAGACCTGATGTATTCTTCTTCTTTAGTTATTAGGATTCCATTGACTACCTCCATCTATGTGTCAACTTGATTTATGATCTCATCATACTCCTTATAAGTATTACTCAACCTTTCCTTAAACAAGCCAATATACTCCTCACAGTCCTTAATTAATGATATTAATTTTTGATTCTTTTTCCTTTGGAACTTTAATTCCTCTAGAGTAAATACCAATTTTGCCTCAAGATCTACTTTAGCTTCTTATTCATATATTTACACATCAACCATAATGCCTTTCCCACTTGAACAACCCTCATTATCTAGTTCTATGGATATAAATAAGGTTTCATTTTTATCATGTTCAGGTTCATGATTGCCATCATCATTATCAGACTCACTTGAGTCAATTAAATCAGAAGAGTTATATTCGTTAGTATAGAAGCTTCTTTTATTATTAAAAGTTCTTTTTCTACCTTCATACTTCATGAACTCCTTCTTATGGTTATCAGGCTTATAGGTATTATTTTCATCTACATGATGTTCATCATATTCTTCATTATGGTTAAATTTATCCTTATTATGACACTTGGATGCAAAGTGACCAATCTTGCCATAATAAAAACATTTGAAGGGAAAACTACCTTTGTACTTACCAACTCAACTTCCTTGTAAAAATGGCTATCAATTAATCATCATCAACATCTAAGCATTTCTCATCCTTGATCTTCTTGGATTTTGAATTTTTTTCAACTTTGAAAGTTGCTTCCTTCTTGGGAGGTCTTCCTTATTTAGTTTTCATCTCATAGGTAGTCAAAATTACATGAAGCCCATCCATCTCTAGCTTGTCTAAATCTTTCATCTCCTCTACTGTAGACACCTTAGAATCAAACTTAAGAGTTAGTGATCTCAAGAAATTTTGAATAATTGTAGATTATTTCACCTCTTCTCCCAATCCTCTAATGACATTGACAACTTCATCAACCCTCAACATGTAAGATGTAGTGGGTTCATATTCATTCATCTTTAGGATTTAAAACTATCTTTGGTGAGTCTATAACTTGGTCATATTCACCTTAATGTCTCCTTAATAGATATTATTTAGTTCATCCCATATCTCTTTAGATGAGTCAAAATGTATTACCTTCACAAGCTCTACCTCTAAAATGCCACAAAGAATGTCATTCATTGCCTTGGAGTTGTTTTCACTAGCCTTCTTACCTATTGCATATGTTTGTGGAATAGGAGAAGCAATATAAACTTCCACAATTAACTACCAAATATCATGTCTTTGTGATATAAAATACATCTTCATCCTAACATTAAAAAAAACATAGTTTGATACATTAAATAATGTAGCCTTACTATTAGAGAAACCACCTTGAGCTTACTGACTATCCATCCTTGCTTCTAAGATCTCCTTTAGGATTTTAGATCTAATTCAAAGTACTAGCATCTAATACCAAATGTTTGAATAAAAATGATTGAGAGGTGGGGGGGATGACTGAGTATTCAAAAAATTTCTAATACAATCTTACTTAAGTAATCATAGATCATTTAGAAAAGCATATACATCTTGGTGAACATAAGCATTAATTCATAAGAGCATGAAATAAATGAATATAATATGTATGTGGGAAACCCTCAAGGGGAATAAAAATCATTGATGATGCAAATGTAATATAATCCTATGAGACAAAAACTAACTTTAATGAAGCACTAACTTCACATGGAGCAACAACCCCAACTAGTTAAGCACCAACTCAGCTAGGTTTTAAAAAGCACCCACTTGTAAGGAGGAAAAAACCCCTTAGATGACTCAACACCAAAATTTACACCTAAAACACTTTATCACCTTCACAACACTATGTTACTCATACAACATATGATTATCTCCTTATTCAGCTCTTCACACACTTCTATCCCTCTCAAACTAGCCTTTAGCCTTCTTTGCTCAACTAGCTCTCCTCTTGACTTGATTAGGTCATATGAACTTGATCCTCACACATAAAACCTATATAAAATTTTCATAATTAATACTCTATCCCCTTATTATTTTCTACAAGACCTCCATATTCTTTCTAGTATACTTTCTTATTTTCTTACACTCCACACTCGATAGGCCTAAAAATGCCTAGTACTTATACAAGTTTCTTATTCATATCCTTATTAGTCAGCCAAGCACTCTTACCCTTCTTAGACCAGACATGGAATGGATATTAGGACATATCATATACATTTATAAAATTTTATTTTACTTGCTTTAGTTTTTACCTTTATCAAATAGGCCTTATCTCTCCTTTAGGTCTCATGGAGACCTAATTCCATTAAGGCTACTTAGCAGACGTTACCCTTTGATATTATTTGAGAACATTAAAAAACTTTACATGGAATAAGCACATCATATTAAATCTCAATATTCCCTTTATAAGGTAATCTAGGCTACATATTAATTTTAATCTCAAACCACTACTTGGAACACAACAATAGTACTATTCATATTAGGGTTGTGCATACCTAGAAAGTTTATCTTGAATAATTGAAACAAAAACACAAATTTTAAAAATAGTGATTGAAAAAAATTACATATACATAAAATAAATTACCTTAGGGTCATCACCATGTGAATTATACTTCATAACTTAGGGTATGAAGACTCAAACCCTTCTCCACAAGTAGCCCACTCAGAACTATCAATTGGTCTAAAAATATAGTCATGAAGACTTGAACTCATGATACCTCAAGGAACATAATAAAAGTATTCAAACACATGAAAATTATCTTATATATTCCTTAAAAAATATTACATCACAAAATATCACAATCATTAATGGTAATAATTGGTTTTGTAGACCAATCTATTGATCTTCTTTCTCATAAACATTACTCAGTTAGACATTCCATTTTGGATTAAATGTCACAAACTCTTACACTAACTTAAAAGATTATGAAAAAAATAATGGATAATTAATTTAATTTAAAAATAATAAAATAATGTGCATTAGGTTCATCAACATATGGCATAGGGTCTCAAACTCATCACTGCAACCTGCTTACCTAAAACTACTAGTTTGCCTTAAAACACAATCATGGTGATAATAACCTTAAATACTTATGTAGGAATTTTCATGGAATTATGATGCATGTGGATGATATTATGAGATAATTAGGTAGTTTTTAGATATAAAGATACCATGGTTAAGTGACAATATTAGTCTTCTAGACCAATCTCACAACCTTACACCTTTACTATCTCATTTGCACTAGATAGGTCAACTTATGGCAATACTTTCATCATATTAACTGACCAAAAAAACATATATCCAAGATGAAAATGTATTAAAATTATTTAAAAAATTATCCATGCACTTGAATTCACCCGTAGTCTATGATAACACCTCCCTAATAAACTTCTCACTTCTACCTAGTTTTCTCACTATTTGCACCATTAGGTATTTTAGTGATAGGTAAAATTGCATGAATAGTTTATCAATTTGAGGTTTGTAACATAATAAAAAACCACCATGTACATATAATACAAGTCTCAATATTCAAACTCCATTCATTTAGTAACTTTGAATCAGTCAACTTTACCTACTACAACATATCTCTAAGAAACAAGGCTTTTCTTGTAGGGTCCACTCCCTCACCTAATAGACCAATAAAACCTAAAGATTATTTATAGATTTTAATATAAAATAAAATCACATACATACCCATTAGAAACCATTATAGGCTATTTTTATCAAGATATTTCTCATCGGGTCATTGTTAGGGTTTTAGAGAGGGTTAACACTATTTTTGGTGTTAATGATTATTCATAAAGCTTAGCTCCTCATTAAAAAAACCAATGATAAAAAAATTGAGATAGGACCCTTGAAAATATTCCATGAATATACTAGGTTCCCATGTATATTTTACACATGCCAATGAGTACTTGAAATTCCTTCTTGAGTTGAGAATCCTTCATTCTACACATATAGGAAACCTCAAAACCACATTCCATGTTTTTTCTTGAAAATTTTGACTTTAGACTTAGTAAAGACACCTAAAAAAACATGAAATACCTATTATAATTCTCATTTGTCCATGGTTATCTTTACATCTTAAACTCATACCTCATTTGGCCACCATCTCTCTATTTGCTTGCTTGGACCTTAGCCTGTAAGTCATATTAGGTCTTGAAATTAACCTTCAAGCCTCTTTCCATACACTAAAAACCTCAATAAAATGCTCAATTAACGTATAAAGTTATTAAAAAACCCTTTTAATCCTTCATAGGCCTTGAAAATACTTCATGGTACCTCATTGGGTCATGCAAGGTCTAGAACTAGTCTAGTTGCATGCTAGGTATGTAGGTCTTACCCCTGTAGGCTCACCTTGAAACATACTAGAGTGATACAATGACTCATATTAATAATAAAACAACCCTATCCTACCTATTATTATTTTTTGTGTCCATATTATTAGGACACTAAGCTCATACCTTCTCATAATGTCTTTTCATGTAATGACCAGTGTCATAACTAGGCTTCTAAAGATACCTAGTACTAAAAACATTCTTACCTTGACCTAATCATCAAACCTATTTATGAAAACACTAATAGTCATCAAGATGAATTTAATCATGACATTGACCTTATAATAATCATTAGTTTTCCTTTGAATTCTCTCTTAATAAAGAGAAAATATTTTTCCTTTAAATTCTCTCTTGCCACATTGCTTCCTTGTCACATACCACTTCACCATGCATCTTTACTAGATGTACCTTGACATCAATGACATAAACTTGGGCTTGAAATAAATGAAAAAAATTATCAACATTTAGGACTTGATAGTAAGGGTAGTTTAATAATATTAGGCAAGGATGGATTAGGGATTATGGGAATGATTAGAGGGAGGGATTATAGTTGGTTAGGGTAATAGGGCAATTAAGTAGGATAGTTTAAAAGTAAATGTGATAGGATGAGATCAATGATAGGATATGTGATTGATTCAAAAGGATTTAGGAGTGATGGCATATTTATTGTGGTATATTTTGGTACTATATAAGTGTATTTTTTAACACTAGATGAGTATGGTGTACTTGAGATAGTGGGATTCTATTATGTGATGACCATGCCCATGGTGAGTATCAATCAAGACATGATTATAGATTTGGTAGAGAGATGGATCTTGGAGATGAGTATCTTAAAATTTGTGATGGGAGAGATGAACATCACCATGAAGGATGTGTACCAAAAGTTTTGGCTATCGATGAGGGGTCACATGATCTACTAGTGATCATACACACTTAGTGTGACAGTATAGAGATTACCAAGAAGGCTATAGATTGGTGTGTGAGATCCACATGTGGATATTAATATGTGTTTGAGGGAGCATGCCATTGATAGGATGATGTTATTAGTGATGTCTCTTATGATTGGCATACTATTGTTAGACAAGAGTGGATAGTGGTTTGACTTGGGGCTTAAGGATGTAGTATCAGACTGGTACAGGACTTTAGGGTATTTACTTGGGGTCTAGTAGTTTTGGCACATTTATATTGAGAATTAAAATTGGGAGCCTATAAAGGAGCCATGATCTTGGGTCCTTCACTATTATTACATATATGAATATGGGATCACATAGTGATATAATGCCCCTAGGTACTCATTCAATGAGAAAACTACATGAGCCTATTTTATTTTGTTATTACATTTTGTTAGGGGTACAAAGAGGACATGTAAGAGAGGTGAGATTTTATAGGCAATAATTGGATGGATTATGACTAGATTACATGACCTAGATGCCATACAGGGGGATTTAGTTTAGATGGGAGGAGGTAGAGGTTACCTAATACATGTTGATCGAGTGCTACCTCATAAGTCATAGGGATTATGTTATTGAGTGTTATATAACATATCAAGTGCAAAGATAGTTTATGATGCCTCAAGATTTTCCAATGGAGGAACACCTATATATATATATATATATAGTGACTAGGAGAGGCCATAGTGGGGGACACTAGTGGATATAGATTTATCATGTGCATATTATAATAGTATTTACCTTATAACATGGGATTTTTCTAATCCTATCCCATATCCTAGTGTGATAATAGATTATACAACATGGAGGACATAAAGGTTTCCAATTAGGTTACTAGAATGTAGGGATCGAGTGAGGAGGGGGTGGTGAGGAGGATTTATAGGCATAAGTAAGGTTGGGGAAATTGTGAGAGAGGAGAGGAGAATTCCTAACTCAGGATGCATAGGATAGGAAGGGAGTCTTGATGTTATGGAAATAAATGAAGGAGATCAAGGAGGTTTGGATGAAGGTTAGATAATAGATACAACTTAGGTTGAAGGTAGTGGCATACAAGCTAGTGGTAGTAGGGGTGGAGATGAGGTAGGGCCATCTCATCCACCTTTGATAAAGGATGAGTAGTCATTACTAGAGTAGCTCAAGACTAAGGTACATTCATGTGTCTCAGAGATTATAAGGATTACTATAGAGAGAGACAAGATTTGTGCCTAGTTACATAGATATATAACATAGAGGGATGGCTAGTTGGACAATGCATATGGGTAGATTATAAAATTATGAGGATAGGTGACCTCTTTAAAAACCTATATAGTGATGTTAAAGAGTTATATCTAGAGTCATGATACATAGATCATGGGTTTATAGGGTTAGATCTTCTAGTTGCAAGCACATACGAGGGTTATGATGGGAGAGGTACAGGTGGTTAAAATGGCCAAAAAGGAGGTAGTTGGAGCCATGATAGTTGGTGGGATGGATGGGGTTATGTATAACATTATGAGACTAACATAAGAGGTGCAATATTTTAGGGGATTATATGAGGTTATAGTGACACTTGAGTGACATGAAGCTACATTCAGAGTTAGCTCTTCACAATCTATACATTAGCATCCCAGGGGACCACCTAGACCATAGTCAAGAGATATGAGACTCTATATCAGATTTTTATATAGTGTAGCACTTTGATGCTCATAGGGCCCATATTTTTTTATCTATGTATTTTTACATGGACTCCATGTGGACATTTTATATTGTTATATAGGATCATGATCATGATATTTTGTGGTGAATATGTATGATTCTATTTCATTGATGTTGTGATTATGACACATGTATGATGGATGAGATTGTATTTGAGTTATATGATGTGATGATATGATTATGATGTTATGTGAATGGTTAGTTATAAATTAATGTTAGATGTGTGTAAATTTGATTAGATGATGATGATATGATAGATAGATGATGATAATGAGATGTTATTATATTAATGGGTTAATTTTTTTTAAATGTTAAAATGAGATGGGTATGGTTTATGAAAAATGTTGAGGAAATAGGTTGCTGAATGTGATAATGAAGATAATCCATTATTTAAGTGTATGTCTCACAAAATATGAGTGGGTAATAATCCTCCTGCACTACGGATATGGGTGGGGATAGGGTTAGGATGCTTATGTAGGATAGTGATTTGATTGGGGGGATGGGATGGGAAATTTTGAATCCATTAGTGATGTGAGAAATATAATTTAATATTGCAATGATGAGTAAATGTGTTCCAATGACATGATAGTGGTCAAGGGTACATTAAAATCATAGTGCGTATAGAATTTTGTTTTGGAGTGACTTTCCCAATATGAGCTAGGGTAGTCACTTAGACCATTTTTGTTACCATTTAAAAAAGGATAAAATATAAAAATATAACAAGATAATTTAAGATAATAAGACCATTTAACTAATTATAAAAAATATATACAAGACTTGATAACTTAAAAAATAATAACACACATTTAAACACACAAATATACAAAAGGCAAAACTAGACAAAATAGACCAAGTTAATGATAATTGATAGATATACATGTGATGGTTAATAAACCAATTAATTAAATGATCATTTATAATGGTCATGAAATATGTACATGGGTTAAACTATGCCCAAAATTGTTTTGATTAGGACAAGGATCCAATCTATTAAAAAACAACTATTTGTAGGGTTTAAGATGATCGATCAAGATTCAGTTGTAGAGTGCATGATGGATATAGGAGTAAGACTATTTTTTGAGTCTTGTCTAATGATGAAATTAGTGGGATCTTATAGACCATGGATTAATAATGGATAGAGACAGACAAAGATGGATACAAGTTAAGGATAGTAAGAGATATAATCATCAAATATGATGTGATGGGGATATGTATGAGGGGGTGATAAGATGGAGGGTATATCAAAAGTGGATAGAGAGACTCCAAAATACTCCTAAAAAAATTTCCCCCTTGCATAACTATAAATTACTACCTTATTTGAAATATATGTCTCTTGATTTTTCTTAAGCTTTTAATATATTCCCACTATTAAGACTGGGGTCAGTGGTATAATGATGGGATGGAATGGAATGAAGATAAAAGAGTGTAATGAAATGGATATGCCCCAAAGAGTGGGGACCCAAAGGCAAAGGTAAATAGAGTTTGTCAAGTATAAAATCATTTTGAATGCATGATATTCATTGGCTCATTGTGCTCTTCACCTTCAAGTGTAGCTAACCTGTGGGCCCCTGATCTAAATTTAGCAACAATGATATAGGGCCCAAGCTAGTTGACTCTAAATTTGACCTTTTTATCCCAATCTACATTAGTATTATTTTAATTATCCTTAAGGAATAGATCATCAACTTTAAATTATTAAGACTAGATCTTTCTACAATATTGAGCCTTTAACCTATTTTGATATGCCTAAAGGTGATTTAAGGCATTTT